>CATIWZ010000032.1:0-14424 GCA_949708635.1 Hirtodrosophila cameraria | reverse complement strand
GTTAACTGCACTGCTTGCTTGTGTTGCCGCTGAACTGCTTGAAATGCAAGTTGGGAGCAGGGAGTCTCGTAGTCGGGCACACTCGACTAGAGTATTCTTACTTGTTATACTCTTTTTTTAACTTTTTTGAAAAAAAAGGAAAAAAGAGTATATTGGGTTTGTGAAATGTCCGTCTGTCCGTCTGTCCGTCTGTCTGTCCGTCTGTCTGTATGAACGCAGGTTTTTTCCACAGTTTTGAAGCTAGAGCAACCAAACTTGGTATACATGTTGGTATATACCATAGGCAGACAAAGTGTCAAGATCTCCCCCCCACCCCCACCCCTTCCCCCACAAACCGCAAAAACCTATATCTTCCACAGTTTTATAGCTAGAGTAACCAAATTTGGCACAAGGGCTACTTATCACATCCTTCATTGATCTGGCAAAAAAAATTCGGCCACGCCCACCCCCGCCCCCACAAATAGGCAAAGTCTGTATATCCCCCACCCCTTTAGCTAGAATCACCAAATTTTGCAGGTTGAATTCTGTTGCCCTATTTAATAGATTGGATAAAAATATTTTTGCCACGCCCACCCCCGCCCTTGCAATCAAGCAATGTTTGTTTCTCCCAAACCTGTAGAACAGGCCCAACCAAATTTTAATTGATGGCAAAACTTTAAAGATTTGAGCAGAAATTCAATTGCCACGCCCACTGACTCCGCAAAGAGGCGAAAAAAAGAGTATATCGCAGTCGGGTGCATCCGACTGCAACGTTCTTACTTGTTTTTTATTAAGTATTATTACTCCCTGTTCCCATTAAAAATGGGAAAAAGGGAGATATAAAGTACTGCAAATGTGTGTAACAGGCAGAAGGAAGCATTTCCGACTATATAAACTCTATATATTCTTGATCAGCATCAACAGCCGTGACGATCTAGCCATGTCCGTCTGTCTGTCTGTCTGTCCGTCTGTCCGTCTGTCTGTCTGTCCGTCTGTCCGTATGAACACACAGATCTCGGTGACTACAAAAGCTAGACACACCAAACTTGGCATGTAGGTTCCTGTATACCATACGCAGATCAAGTTTATTTCAAATTTCGGATGCACCCCCCCGCACCCGCGCAAATCGCAAAAGACTCCCACAGCCACAATTTTGAAGATAGAGCTTTAATTTTTGGTACACATGTATGTTTAATCAATGTCTTTCGGCTTTCAACACGATCGGATAAATAGTACCAAAGTTATGGAAAAACTTATTTCCCCTGTCTCAGCAGGCAGAAACAACAGTTTGACATGCACTGTGCAAGTTGAGTACGCTGCTTGCTTGTGTTGCTGCTGAACTGCTTGAAATGCAAGTTGGGAGCAGGGAGTCTCGTAGTCGGGCAAACTCGACTTGAGTATTCTTACTTGTTTTTATATGGATTGCTTAAAAAAAGTTTTCATTGAAAAATTTCATTTTCGAGCGATTGATTCCATGACAGCTATAAGATATATTCGCCCGATTTTGATCTATTTTGACCAAAATAAAACTTGCAATTGGTGAGTTTGGTTGTGTTATCATTTTGAAGAAAAAAATTGAAAAAAAACTTAACTGTTCTCTACCTTTAGTACATTTAATCTTATCAAGCCGACAAAATGTGATCAGCATCGTATCTATATATTCTGTAACTATATCTATTATATTTCCAATTTATTGGCATAAATTCAAAATTGTATGAAAACACAACTTGATTTGTATTCAATTTTCTTAATGCTTTCTTTAGACAACGCGAGACTAGCGTGCACTTTGGTATAAGTTTTATCTTGCATTATGTAAAAACGAACAAATCTGAAATTTTAAAATAGTGCTGTAAAATATGCAGAATTGGTAGTTGAATTTTGAATAGTGTGTCGCAATCGCACTTGATATGCGTTGTTTCATCACTGACCACATATACTACATACAGACATACATATATATTTGTATAAAATAGAATCAGTGCTTTTTTCCTTATCAGTTGCCAAAATTTTATATCTAAGTGCCGCGTGTGCATTCGAAATTGGTCTGCGTTGCAAATGTACTCAGTTTTTCCACTCGCAAATCATCTCTGATATAAATGGTAAATATATATTAAAGATTAAAGTTCAAAGTGTTTCAGTTATCTTCACCTTTTTAAAATACGTATCAAAAAGCTTTCATTGGCTTACGTTACAAAAGTTTATTTAACTCAATGTCAGACTAGTTAGCTTTTGTCACAGAGCATGACAACATATACACGCCGATATATCGCTAGAAATCAGCTTGTCTGTTAAATTTATGCTATGGCTCTGTTATGAATTAGCATTCGCAGATTATTTTGAATTCCATCTCTTTTTCTATATTTTACACTTTTTATGGTTCATCTGACTGGTTAATGAAACAAAATGTTTTGAATAATGAATCGGGAATTGACAGACTTCATTTCGAGTTTTATCAAAAACCCAAATTGTTTCTTGCTTTTAAGCGCCCTTGGGCACTCTTTCATAACATTTGAAATACTGATTTAATATAATTCTGTAAATTGCAAATGTAAAAATACTTTAATAAAAAACCAAGGCGAAATTTACAAAAATTGTAGATGTTTTAATTTATTAGATTCAGAAAAGAAATAACAAGCGATTTCCAACTTTAACTGCAAATTCATCATATTTTACAATACCTACATTAAAATGTCATTCCCAATTCGTCAAATTGTGCAGCACTCATAGGAAATTTTTCACGATATCTTGCACCGTATAGAAACGAATCTATTTTATGCAAGTTACACTGAACGAACTAGAACGAAAGATCTGCTCGTTTTTACACTGTGCAATATGAAACTAGCACACCAAATTGTCGATGGTCTTATATCGTATTAAGGGCGCTTTAACAAACTTTTTTTTAACAATGGCTTTACATTTTTCTGTTGATTCAAACTCTATATGGCTTAATTTTCATTTAAATGTAAAGGCATCGCTTTTATTTAATTAAAACAATTCAAAGAATATATATATTGATTGCATATGGCGAAACTAAGCTAAAAAACTATTAATATTTCAAACTCTTTCACCGATAACATCAAAATTATGAAAAAATTTAAATGTTAACCGTTTTAACATGCTCCCCCCAACATTTTGTAATTTTCGAAATGGCGAGCAACATGCTCCCCAATGCACTACCCCCAAGAGCACAACGCTCTCAGAGTTTTAGTTCGTTGCGGGAACCTGGCGAGTGTGGATGCGTTTTAGCGCAAAGCGCCAAAATCTTAAAGAATTCTGTTTAAAATTCAATACAAAACAACATTTCTAAAACGCGACGCCACAAAATTACAAAAAAATTTTTGTGCAGCTATAACAAAAAACGTGCAATTAGTTTCAATTGACAAGGCATGTAACAAAAAATTTGAGCAGCATTCATAATATAAGTTGTGTTGTTTTTTTTTGAGTGTAAAACAGACAAGAAGAAGTGCACAAGAATTTACAGCTAACAACAAAATTAACAGTGTTGTTAAGCACAGCGAAAAAAACGCAAAAGGCAAAACAAAAAAAATATAAAAAATAAAACGCGGCTGCAATTTCAAAAATATAAAAAGCCATGTGAAAATCTCTGTACACCACAATTTCTTAAAAGCAAATGTAGAAAATTTATATATATATTTATATATATATTTATATATATATATATATAAATATAAATATATAACATTATATGTGTATGTATGTTTGTATGTAGTATGTGAGCGCCAAAAAGCCGAAAAGCCATAAATATAAATATATAACATATGTGTATGTATGTTTGTATGTAGTAGTACAATATCTGTGAGCGCCAAAAAGCCGAAGAGCAGAACCCCAACTCTGACGCCGACGCCGACGTTAACGCGGCGCAGCCATATAAATCGTCTCTCATCGCGAGCATTTCGAAAGTGTACCGGACTCGTCCTTAAATCCTGCTCAACGTTCTTCTCGTGGTAAAAAAAAAACGTAGCGTGTGTGTTTTTGTCGGCGAAAATCTGTTGACGTTAACTGTTCGCTGTTGCTGTCGCCGTCAACTGCGCTGCGCTTCACTGCACATAGAAAGCGACGCAACTGCCCACACCCCCCCTCATGTAAATTTTTGTGTTTTTGGTCAAGCAGGACTTTTCGCAATATAGCTTCGAAATTGCGAATTTGGCGCGCTGAGCAGCAAGCAAGTAAGTGTCACTGTGCGAAAGAGCGAGGAAGTCTGAGAGAGAGGGTCTTACAGACAGAAAGAGCATAAGAGAGAGCGAGTTTAAATAGCGTGAGAGCGCCTAATGCGCCTAATGCTATCTCTCTTGCGCTCTCCTTTGCATGAAGCTGCACTCATTGATTGCACAATAAAATTACAAAAGCAACAAAAAAGAAAGTTGTCATTATTTGTTTTGTTGTTGTTGTTGCTTTCGAGAAAAGTCACATAAATTTGCAAAAGTTTCAAGCGGCGAAATAAATCAAAATTATGTTGTGTGCTTTTGTGTGCGCGTGTGTGTGTGTGAGTGTGTGTGTGTGTGTATGTGCGTGTGCGCATATTGTTTTTTGTGTTGCGCGCCCAAAAAAGTATGCTATGATATTTTACTATTTACTACTACGCACGCTCACACACACATACGCACACATTGTATGTACATAAATGGTATATAAGTATGTACATATATGTATATAACAACGGTATTATCGTGTACTACACAGCAACGCTGCTTACGCAGCTGCGTAAAATCTCAAGGCTTGACCAATGCCTCGTAACCTCTACAAACAGTACAAGCCACACATACACACTCCTTTATCCTCCCTATCCTTGCCTTACCATACAAAAAGAAAACTAACTCACAGCAGCTTTACTAAGCCGTTCACCTACATAGTGACAGAGCTGTTAGTGTGCGTCTGTGTGTGTGTGTGTGTGTGTGTGTGTGTATTATCCTTGGTTTTGGTTTGCACAGCGTCCTTCAATATTTTTATCTTGCTGCTGGCCCTGCATCCATCGCATCCATCAGCTCAATTAATTACTGCCTGTCACTGCAAATGTTCTGTTTGAAGTGCATCCTTTGCTTGAACTTTTGTGTGGGGAAGAGGCGACGGGGACAAAGCTGCAGCTAACAAATTGGCTGGGAATCCTTTTTAGAGTTTCGAAAATGTTAGTTGGGCCAAACAAATTGGTTTCGCGTATTGCAAAATGTTGCCAACTGGATGTTAAGCATTTGTTGAGGCTTTCGCTGTTTCTTTAGCGACGAATATTCCAAGTTGATGCAGTTGTTAAAATAATCCTCTATACAAATTATGCAGTTTTTTGCCATAATACGCAAATATTTTTGGTTATTGTTATGTAAACTACAAAATCAAGACATATCTGTTGAAAAAAATAACTTTTAACTCTATTGATTTACACATTTCAATCATTCGTTTGTTATCATTTAAAAGCCAACCAAATACGGAGCGCTCCGAATTGGAGTGAAAAGGGAGTCCGAAAGTGCACCCCTTGGCAGTGTTTATGGAGTTTAGAATCACTAAAATTCCCAATTCAAACATTCTTAACGCAAATACATTAAATAATTATTTTTTTTTTGTGTTTTAAAAGCAATTACAAAAAAAACCGTATGGGCTTTCTTCGGATTATTAAAGGATTATTAAGAAAAATAAGGAGCGTCCCTAGTTGGTTAGCACTCCTGTGGGTCTCTCCCGGTTGGCTGGGAAGTTCACATTTTGAATGCGCCTATTTAAAAGTTTAGTACGTTATTTAACTGTAAGAGATTATATACTAGCATTAATTTAATTGAGGTAATCTAAACCATATTACGATTATTTCAAGAATTATTGCTGTAAGCTGCTGTTTACAGTCTTTTCAATTATGCTAGCCCAATTGCCAAACAAGTCATAAAATATTGTTAACACAAAAAAAAAAACTCATACACACACACACATACACGCACACAGTTAAGAATGGGCTTCACAGATTTATAACTTATCAAAAAATTTAATATTAGCCAGTGAAAAGTTTTGGACAACGCCAATTGAAAATTTTCACAATCGCATTAATTCTGTTACCAAAATCTCTCAAGGCCATTAACCAAGCCATTTATGTTGTTGTTGTTGTTGCTGTTGTTGTTGCTGGCAGAATGGCAAACATAAAAAACCGAAGCTAAAGGCAAACACAGCATAAAAAGCGAGAAAAAAAGGAAGGAACACAAAAAAACAACAAAGATTCAGCAGCTAGCGATATATGCGATATAATAAATCTTTTTTATAACACGCAAAACTTTATGAACGTGCGCCAACTATAAACTTTCACTTTTCAACAGTGCGCCGTTATTTCAGTAGCCGCCGCAGCTGCCCGTTGCCCGTTGAACGTTACGTATACGGCATGTTGCACATGCTTTATTATTTTTATAACTATTATTATATATTTTTTGCTTCTTACATTTTCAATATGCTCTTTACGTGCGGCATTTGAACTTTATAATGAAGCGGGTGGCGTATAAAAGAAAAAGGAAGTCATTTTCCATTCAGCAAGAAATATTGATATTATAATAGGAGCTGCTACATCCAAAGTTAAGGTGAGGCAAGCTTAAAAAGTGGCAGCTAGAAGCGCTATTAGAGATATGCTATAAGATACGTATATGTTTGTAATCTCATTAAGCTGCCAACATTAACTATATGTGAAAGAAATTTATCTTGTACAAATTCAAATTTAAACATAATCAGGCCTGTTCCCAATTCTACTTTCGAATCGAATTGCGAATCGTTTTCATTGAAAAGTGCCTAGCATACTTTTTAGAGCATGCTAGAATTATAAAATGCTTCCATTGTTGTACTTAAATATATATTTTCGATTAGACTAAAAGTAATGGAATTGTCATGGAAGTGGAATTCGGAACAGGCCTGAATCAATTACCTGTATATAAATATACAGTCATGTTCAGAACTCCACTTACCGAATTAATTTCATTAAAATATGTACAGTTTTAGCTTAAGCGAAAAAATAGATTTAAATACAACAATGATCGGGTTTCAAAATTCTGGTGTGCTCTGTAAAAAAAATTATTCGAAAGTGGAATTTAAAACAGGGCCGATAAAAAGGCAAGACACAAAGCATGATCATAGAGAAAAGTCTACAAATTCAAATTAAAATTAATTTAATTCATTAAATACGTTAATTTACTATCAAAAGAAAATAAAGGAACCATTTATGGAGTTGCCAGACTTTTCACTAAACAAATTTAAGAATTTATCGAATTTCTAAGAATTTCGAACTAAACGTGAGAATTTTATTAAAATATCCATAAAATTAGAATACAGAAATATAACAGATTTAATGAACCTATGTTAGTTATTAATTAAAAATAAAAAACCTTAAGTATGCAAATTATGAAAACAGCTTAAAAGCAAATGATTAGAGTGCAGTTTGCAAGTGCATTAAGGATTCGTAGTTAATGTGAATCATTATAAATTGGAATATATGTACATATATGTAGCTGTATAACACATATGTGTGTGCCACATACATGCATATATAGTTTTGCATGTGTTGTTTAGCATTCAGAATATGTGTTGCATGCTTTTAGGCGTCGCTGAAGCCTGACAACGCTTGGGCCACATCCTGTGCGTGGCTGCCGCTCTATTTCTGTCAAAGTTTTTGATGTGCAACGTGCAGTAAAAGGAATCCAACACAAAAAGATATATATACACATATATATATGGTATACATATACATATGTGTGTGTGTGTGTGTGTGCGTATCGGTCACAATAAATTGTCTTTGTTTCATGCGGATGCGGTCGTTGGAGGTACTCTAGAGGAGATTGGGGCCCAGTGTGAAGTTATGTGCGGGCCGCAAAGGCTTGCACAATGTTTAATGAAAATTATTACGCGATATCCTTGGGGACACACACACACAAACACAGTGGAAAACTTGCAGAATGTACAGCAATGTGCGCCTTTTTGGGGGTGGCATGCTCATACAAAAATGTACTTGCGAGGACGACGTGGGCCAACTGAATGAGCCGCCTTTTGCCACTGCGCATGTACCGAGCTCCCACGAAAAGGATTTCGACTTCGAAAGCAGAGCATAAGCATAAGCTTCTTGCTATTTATGTGTGTGTGTGTGTGTGTGCGTGTGTGTGTGTGTGTGTGTGTGTAGGTGTTTTTTTTTTTTTTTTTTTTTTTTCTGTTATAGGAGGGGAAGCATTAAAAGCCGAAAAGTGTGGGACTTTCACCCACTAAACCTAACCCCTACTCTCCATTTCCCTCACGCGGCACAATCTACTAAATAGTACATCGCAAAGGGGGAGATGGCCTGAAAAGCCTCATCTAGTATCTCGTGTAGAGTTTGAATTCGAATTGCGCTGTCTTTCAGCGCGACGCAAGGATTTGATGATCTCTGCACACATGTTGCTTACTGCAAGCCAATTGTTTTGCGAGCTAAGTAGGATGTTTAATAAGTCAGTGACTATAAATGGTCTCCCAATACTTAGACTTAGCTCTTCCCGTTCAGCAGAGAATATTGGACAGACAAAAAAGACGTGTTCAGCGTCTTCAATGGACCGCGCACAGTGCGTGCAAAACGGATCCGTTTCGTGCTTAAACCTATATAAATAGGATTTAAAGCACCCGTGTCCCGTCAGTAACTGAGTAATGTAAAAGTCGGTTTGTCCGTACTTCCTACTCACCCACGGCCGTAAGTCCGGGATCAACATTCTTGTCCAGCTGCCGTTGGTAGTAGCTCTCCACCTCTCCGGCCACTTCTCCTGGGTTGCCTGTCGTCTTAGGTTTTTGGGTCGCTGACTTGTGGTCTCCTCTGCTAGCAAGTCCAGCGGAGCCATTCCAGCAAGAACCTGCGCTGCCTCCTCCGACACGGTTCGGAACGCGCATAGCACTCGGAGTGCACAGCGTCTGTATGCGGACCTGCATTCTCGGGTGTAAGACGGTAGTCTCATCGCTGGTGCCCATACCGGTGCTGCGTATAGGATTATCGAACATACTACGCTACTGATAATCCATCGGGTTTGTTGGCATGGCCCTCCGGTGTTAGCCATTATCCGAGATAATGCATTCGCTGCCTTGCTCGCCTTGTCTCCCACATACCTCAGGTGTTCCTTGAATCTCAGCCTGTGATCTATCATCACTCCTAGGTACTTTATAGCGTGTTTCGACGTAATAGTGTTTTGTCCAACTATTATGCGGGCAGTCTCCACTCGCTTCCGGCTGCTGATGAGTACCGCTTCAGTTTTATGTGCTGCTAACGCTAATCCGTTCGTGTCCAGCCAGCTATTAACCTGTCTGATGGTCGCGTTGGTGTTGATCTCCACTTCTGCTAGTTGCTTTGCCACTGTGACTATGGCGATGTCGTCGGCAAATCCCACTATACTCGTTCCGGTTGGTGTTGTCATCCGAAGAATTCCGTCATACATGACGTTCCATAGCACAGGTCCCAGTACCGAGCCCTGCGGTACGCCTCCCGTGATTGCGTACGTTCTTCGCCCCAACGCGGTGTCGTATACGAGGACACGATTCTCGAAGTAGCTAGACACCAGTTTGACCAGGTATTCCGAAATGCCGATTCGGATTAGAGCTTGAATTATCTTTAGCCATCTTGCGGAGTTAAACGCATTTTTTACATCCAGCGTCGTTACCAGGCAGTATTCTTTAGTGCCACCACGCCATCTCGATCCTGCAGTCGCCTCCCGGGCTATGCTCGCCACCATATAAATGACTCCGACAGTGCTGCGTTGCTTGCGGAAACCGAATTGTAGGTCGGAAAGGCCCCTGCGCTCATTGAGCTCGGTTTCCAGGCGGTTGCATAGGATGCGCTCGAACAGCTTGCCAACCACATCAAACATGCATAGTGGTCTATAAGCCGAGGGGTCTTCTTGCCGCTTCCCACTTTTCGGTAGAAGGACGAGCCTCTGCAGTTTCCATCTGGTTGGGAAGATTCGTTGCCGCATGCATTGGTTGAACACCTCTGCAATGGTGTTCGGGTGCGCTCCAACTATAGCTTTTACCGCTTTGGTTGGGATACCGTCTGGTCCAGGCGCTTTGTCGGCTTTTACGCGGGCTATGGCTCCAAGTACCTCCGCAGCATCCGTTAGCTGCGGTAGCGATGAATCTGCGGACCGCGTACATTGCTGGCTGTCTGCCTGGGTTGGGAACAGTGTGTAAACAATTACTCCGAGTTGTTCAGGGCTTGTGGGCATGGGGCTTCTTGCTAGCTTTCCCATCACTAGCTTATATGCCAGTCCAAAGGGCTGTCCGTCCGCTTCCTCACATAGCTTTTTCCAGCACAACGTTTTGCTCCATTTGATATTTTTGGTCAGTATCTTACGCTTGGCCCGGAAATCCTCTTCATGACACGCTGATACTGCCGCTTTGCTGCAAAGCAGTTTTGTCGCGCCTCCACGATGTCTTGGTTCCACCAATGTACTGGCTTGTGACGGTTACCACCTATCTTTTTCCGCAGCATCGCACCTCTGCATGCTGTTTCCATCGCTGTATGTAGGCTGTTGGCGCACTGCTCAGCATCTCCGCTGATCTGAGTGAGATCCAGCATGGTCAATAGGGCATCCTCATTTAACGTATCCGCTTTCCAGCCAGTGTGAGATTGCTGTACGGCGAGCATTCTTGGTTGGGCTGTGCGTGTATATGTCCGAGACCTCCCACGTCATGTGCCTTGCTAGGCGTGGGCTAGCGAAGGTTAGGTCTATGACAGAGCCTCTGCCTCCCTTAGAGTAGGTGTGTTTGCTGCCAGTATTCACCAATTGTGTGTATGTGTGTGTGTGTGTGTATGTGTGTGTGTGTGTGTGTGTGTTTGTGTGTGTGTGTGTGTGTGTGTGTGTGTGTGTGCGTTTCTGTATTTTGGGAAAGGGGGACATATGTTTATATTAAAACTATGCTTACATTTTGGTCCTTCGAGTATTATTGCTCACGAAGGCTGCCAAAACCGGTTGAGAAACAATTAAAACGGTTTCCACGGTTATAGTCCCGGTGATGCTCCCTGCTGGAGCTCACGGGCATAGCTAGGGATAAAAAAATAACCCGTGTGTTTTAAAACTACGAAAACGACTGGCAGACGACGTGAGAAGAACAGCACGGGAGACTCAACGTTGGACAACGAGGGAAATATCGATGAGGGATAAATCAGCGTTGGAAGACGTGGGAGAAAAACGGCGCGAGAGAAAAATCAGCGCGGAAAAAAACGACGCTGGATAACGTGGGAGAACAGTAAGACAGACACGCTATACGGCATAAAGCGTGTCTCACTGTTCACAAAAAATACGAGTGACTAGCGACGCTGGAGACGACGATCTACCATGGCTGGAAACAACCAAAGAGGCACGCTATACGGAATAAAACGGCTCTCAGAAAAATACGAGTGACTAGCGACGCTGGAGACGACGATCTACCACGGCTGGAAACAACCAAAGGGACACGCTATACGGAATAAAGCAGCTCCCACAAAAATATGAGTGACTAGCGACGCTGGAGAAGACGATCTACCACGGCTGGAAACAACCAAAGAGGCACGCTATACGGAATAAAGCGGCTCTCAGAAAAAAAAGAGTGACTAGCGACGCTGGAGACGACGATCTACCACGGCTGGAAACAATTAAAGGGACACGCTATACGGAATAAAGCAGCTCCCACAAAAATATGAGTGACTAGCGACGCTGGAGACGACTATCTACCACGGCTGGAAAAAACCAAAGAGGCACGCTATACGGAATAAAGCGGCTCTCAGAAAAAAAAGAGTGACTAGCGACGCTGGAGACGACGATCTACCACGGCTGGAAACAACCAAAGAGGCACGCTATACGGAATAAAGCGGCTCTCAGAAAAAAAAGAGTGACTAGCGACGCTGGAGACGACGATCTACCACGGCTGGAAACAACCAAAGAGACGCTATACGGAATAAAGCAGATCTCACACAAGAAAAAAAAAAGAAACAAATAAATATGAACGCGTCAATGCAGCAAACCGTTGACTTGCAAAAAAAAAAAATGTTCAAGTTTAACGTAGCTACAACAGCACTCAACAAGTCGCTAAGAAATACCGGGCAGAATCATTGGTCTCACCAACGAAATTATAGAAGATTTTAATCAATTAACAGACGTCTATAAGGACCTGGAGAAAAATGATCTAGATACACCGTCGATACAGGCAAGATATGAAGAGCTAAAGATAATGAAGCGGGAAAAAATAAGATGGCTTGTGGAAAACAAGCCAAAAGAACAACACGTAAACCTAAAGCAGATAGAAATACCACCGTTTTATGGGGACATGTCAACATGGTCAAATATTTTTGATATGTTCAAGGAAATGGTAGCTGGCAATGACAGTATTTCCAAACGAGAAAAACTTATGCGTTTGAAAGAATCTGTTAAAGGTGATGCAGCTCATTTGATAAAACATCTGATAATTAACGAGAAAAACTATGAAATGGCTCTCGATATCCTAAAAAATAGGTATGAAAATCGAATAGAGCTCTTTATGAAACATTTTAACCAAATTTTGGAATTACCAACAATGAACAGCGAATCCGAAAAAAATGTTCAACATATGCTAGATACCATTTAAAAAAGTATTCATGCAATTAGAGGAATGGAAATAAATCTAAACGACACCGATGTATTTATGGCAGGAATAATATTGAAAAAATTCGATCGTCAAGGCTTGCAACAATATGAACATACATCGAATAAAACAAAAGAAATACAGATCCTTAAAGATGTAATACTATTTTTGGAAAAACACCTGCAAGCAATTAAAGCCATGAAACCAAGACAATACAAAGAAAATACAAGAATTTTGAGTACAACCATCGACAACGAGTGTATGCACTGTAATATACCAGGCCACAAGATAACTAATTGCAGAAAATTTGCAAGTCTAGGATTGAACGAGAAATGGGAATTTATACGAGCAGAAAAACTTTGTTTCAATTGTTTAAATCATACATTTGCACCAAATAATTATTGCAAGGAGAGGTGCAGGAAATGTAAAGGCAAGCATCATGAACTCCTTCATTTGGAAACTGAATCAAAAACGTCATTAACAACGGAAACAGCGCAAACCACTCTCTTAGCAACAGCACAAATTGAAGTACAGGCAATAACGGGTGAATGGAGCTTATGTCGTGCACTGGTGGATCAAGGATCACAAATAACAGTTATATCCGAAGAAGCTGCACAAACGCTAAGGTTACCAAAAATAAAAAAGGCGACGGAAATATATGGACTTGGCAGTAGTCCAGTAGGCGTGTCAAAAAGAGTACTGCAGCTGAAAATTCGACCTCGATTTCCCAGCAACGAAAAATTATTGGAATTAGAGGAAGTTCCAGAAAATACAACCGTTACAGATAATGAGAAATATATGGAAATATTCAATAATACAACTCAAGTCGATGCTGACGGCAGATTCATAGTAAAAATGACATTTTTAGAAGACACTGCTCTGGGAGAATCAAGGAAAAGAGCAATAGCTCGGTATTTAAATCAAGAACAGGCCTGGTTAAAAAACGATCATCTTAAACAGCAATATACATCATTCATGGAAGAATATGAAAGTAAAAATCACATGGAAGAGGTTAAGGATATTGGAGCGGGAAAATATAACATACCGCACCAAGCAGCAATCAAAGAAGAAAGCATAACAACCAAACTTCGCGTTGTATTTGACACATCATCAAAAACTACAAATGATATGTCATAGCTGCGGATGTGGAAAAAATGTACAGGAAAATAAAAGTACATAAAGAAGACCAAGAATATCTAAGAATTCTTTGGAGAAAAGATTCAAATGAAACTATAAAGGAGCTTAAATTAACAACAGTGCCCGTTGGAATCAGAATTAGAAGAGAAAAGGACCCAGTGCTAGAATGGACATGTGGTAATCATCTGAGTCAAGTAATGAAACTCCCCGGCCAAGGAGTACTAAAACTTCGACAAGGATGCACTACTCGCAACTGTAAACACCTACTTACTGCTGGACACGAAATAACAACACAAGATGTCATCATGTAAAACTAGAAAATGGGAAAACTATTATTACAAAGTCAATATACAGTTCATATGAAATAAGTAAAATAAAAAAATTAGTAGAAGAACACAAAATTAGAAACTATAAAATAAAGAGGCATAAATTTTCACAATGTAAGTGGTCATACATCACTAACACTGATTATGATTGCAATAATAGCAATAGGTATTTTATATGTAATTAAAAAATGTAAGACAGAAAAAAAGAAAATTAAAATTGAGTTTGGGAAGTCACCAGCAGAAAATTAAAATGTCATAATGCCCCCCGCAAAATGTTTAGAAAACTAAACATGCAACCCTCGCGGCCTATCTTTAAAAACACACACACATGTCAATCTTCGAGTAAGCGAGACACTTGAGATAAAAACCCAAACCGTTGGTAAAAAGAGTCAATCCTTGCCTGAGCAAGGCA
>CATIWZ010000031.1:0-144826 GCA_949708635.1 Hirtodrosophila cameraria | reverse complement strand
TCTCGGTTCCTGAGCGAGATAGAGCCTTGAAATTTGGACTATAAATACCTTTCTGTATCCCCGAATATAGTCTACGACTGTTCATTTACGTTTTATCGAATATCTCGGTTCCTGAGCGAAATAGAGCCTTGAAATTTGGACTATAAATAGCTTTTCGAAATTCCTCAACTTTCTGTATCCCCGAATGTAGTCTACGACTGTTCATTTACGTTTTATCGAATATCTCGGTTCCAGAGCGAGATAGAGCCTTGAAATTTGGATTATAAATACCTTCTCAAAATTCCTCAACTTTCTGTATCCCCTGCAACATCAAAAAGAAAAGTGTTAATTTACGTTTTATCGAATATCTCGGTTCCTGAGCGACTATAAATACCTTTCTGTATCCCCGAATATAGTCTACGACTGTTCATTTACGTTTTATCGAATATCTCGGTTTTCGAGCGAGATAGAGACTTGAAATTTGGACTATAAATAGCTTTTCGAAATTCCTCAACTTTCTGTATCCCCGAATGTAGTCTACGACTGTTCATTTACGTTTTATCGAATATCTCGGTTCCTGAGCGAGATAGAGCCTTGAAATTTAGATTATAAATACCTTCTCAAAATTCCTCAACTTTCTGTATCCCCGAAAATATTCTACGACTTTTAGATCGGCTGCAACATCAAAAAGAAAAGTGTAAATTTACGTTTTATCGAATATCTCGGTTCCTGAGCGAGATAGAGCCTTGAAATTTGGACTATAAATACCTTTCTGTATCCCCGAATATAGTCTACGACTGTTCATTTACGTTTTATCGAATATCTCGGTTCCTGAGCGAGATAGAGCCTTGAAATTTGGACTATAAATACCTTTTCGAAATTCCTCAACTTTCTGTATCCCCGAATGTAGTCTACGACTGTTCATTTACGTTTTATCGAATATCTCGGTTCCTGAGCGAGATAGAGCCTTGAAATTTGGGTTATAAATACCTTCTCCAAATTCCTCAACTTTCTGTATCCCCGAAAATATTCTACGACTTTTAGATCGGCTGCAACATCAAAAAGAAAAGTGTAAATTTACGTTTTATCGAATATCTCGGTTCCTGAGCGAGATAGAGCCTTGAAATTTGGACTATAAATACCTTTCTGTATCCCCGAATATAGTCTACGACTGTTCATTTACGTTTTATCGAATATCTCGGTTCCTGAGCGAGATAGAGCCTTGAAATTTGGACTATAAATACCTTTTCGAAATTCCTCAACTTTCTGTATCCCCGAATATAGTCTACGACTGTTCATTTACGTTTTATCGAATATCTCGGTTCCTGAGCAAGATAGAGCCTTGAAATTTGGACTTTAAATACCTTCTCGAAATTCCTCAACTTTCTGTATCCCCGAAAATATTCTACGAATTTTAGATCGGCTGCAACATCAAAAAGAAAAGTGTAAATTTACGTTTTATCGAATATCTCGGTTCCTGAGCGACTATAAATACCTTTCTGTATCCCCGAATATAGTCTACGACTGTTCATTTACGTTTTATCGAATATCTCGGTTCCTGAGCGAGATAGAGCCTTGAAATTTGGATTATAAATACCTTCTCAAAATTCCTCAACTTTCTGTATCCCCGAAAATATTCTACGACTTTTAGATCGGCTGCAACATCAAAAAGAAAAGTGTAAATTTACGTTTTATCGAATATCTCGGTTCCTGAGCGACTATAAATACCTTTCTGTATCCCCGAATATAGTCTACGACTGTTCATTTACGTTTTATCGAATATCTCGGTTCCTGAGCGAGATAGAGCCTTGAAATTTGGACTATAAATACCTTTCTGTATCCCCGAATATAGTCTACGACTGTTCATTTACGTTTTATCGAATATCTCGGTTCCTGAGCGAAATAGAGCCTTGAAATTTGGACTATAAATAGCTTTTCGAAATTCCTCAACTTTCTGTATCCCCGAATGTAGTCTACGACTGTTCATTTACGTTTTATCGAATATCTCGGTTCCTGAGCGAAATAGAGCCTTGAAATTTGGACTATAAATACCTTTTCGAAATTCCTCAACTTTCTGTATCCCCGAATATAGTCTACGACTGTTCATTTACGTTTTATCGAATATCTCGGTTCCTGAGCGAAATAGAGCCTTGAAATTTGGACTATAAATACCTTTTCGAAATTCCTCAACTTTCTGTATCCCCGAATGTAGTCTACGACTGTTCATTTACGTTTTATCGAATATCTCGGTTCCTGAGCGAAATAGAGCCTTGAAATTTGGAGTATAAATAGCTTTTCGAAATTCCTCAACTTTCTGTATCCCCGAATGTAGTCTACGACTGTTCATTTACGTTTTATCGAATATCTCGGTTCCTGAGCGAGATAGAGCCTTGAAATTTGGACTATAAATACCTTTCTGTATCCCCGAATATAGTCTACGACTGTTCATTTACGTTTTATCGAATATCTCGGTTCCTGAGCGAGATAGAGTCTTGAAATTTGGGTTATAAATACCTTCTCCAAATTCCTCAACTTTCTGTATCCCCGAAAATATTCTACGACTTTTAGATCGGCTGCAACATCAAAAAGAAAAGTGTAAATTTACGTTTTATCGAATATCTCGGTTCCTGAGCGACTATAAATACCTTTCTGTATCCCCGAATATAGTCTACGACTGTTCATTTACGTTTTATCGAATATCTCGGTTCCTGAGCGAGATAGAGCCTTGAAATTTGGACTATAAATACCTTTTCGAAATTCCTCAACTTTCTGTATCCCCGAATATAGTCTACGACTGTTCATTTACGTATTATCGAATATCTCGGTTCCTGAGCGAGATAGAGCCTTGAAATTTGGATTATAAATACCTTCTCAAAATTCCTCAACTTTCTGTATCCCCGAAAATATTCTACGACTTTTAGATCGGCTGCAACATCAAAAAGAAAAGTGTAAATTTACGTTTTATCGAATATCTCGGTTCCTGAGCGAGATAGAGCCTTGAAATTTGGACTATAAATACCTTTCTGTATCCCCGAATATAGTCTACGACTGTTCATTTACGTTTTATCGAATATCTCGGTTCCTGAGCGAGATAGAGCCTTGAAATTTGGACTATAAATACCTTTTCGAAATTCCTCAACTTTCTGTATCCCCGAATATAGTCTACGACTGTTCATTTACGTTTTATCGAATATCTCGGTTCCTGAGCGAAATAGAGCCTTGAAATTTGGACTATAAATACCTTTTCGAAATTCCTCAACTTTCTGTATCCCCGAATGTAGTCTACGACTGTTCATTTACGTTTTATCGAATATCTCGGTTCCTGAGCGAGATAGAGCCTTGAAATTTGGACTATAAATACCTTTTCGAAATTCCTCAACTTTCTGTATCCCCGAATATAGTCTACGACTGTTCATTTACGTTTTATCGAATATCTCGGTTCCTGAGCGAGATAGAGCCTTGAAATTTGGGTTATAAATACCTTCTCCAAATTCCTCAACTTTCTGTATCCCCGAAAATATTCTACGACTTTTAGATCGGCTGCAACATCAAAAAGAAAAGTGTAAATTTACGTTTTATCGAATATCTCGGTTCCTGAGCGACTATAAATACCTTTCTGTATCCCCGAATATAGTCTACGACTGTTCATTTACGTTTTATCGAATATCTCGGTTCCTGAGCGAGATAGAGCCTTGAAATTTGGACCATAAATACCTTTTCGAAATTCCTCAACTTTCTGTATCCCCGAATATAGTCTACGACTGTTCATTTACGTATTATCGAATATCTCGGTTCCTGAGCGAGATAGAGCCTTGAAATTTGGATTATAAATACCTTCTCAAAATTCCTCAACTTTCTGTATCCCCGAAAATATTCTACGACTTTTAGATCGGCTGCAACATCAAAAAGAAAAGTGTAAATTTACGTTTTATCGAATATCTCGGTTCCTGAGCGAGATAGAGCCTTGAAATTTGGACTATAAATACCTTTCTGTATCCCCGAATATAGTCTACGACTGTTCATTTACGTTTTATCGAATATCTCGGTTCCTGAGCGAAATAGAGCCTTGAAATTTGGACTATAAATAGCTTTTCGAAATTCCTCAACTTTCTGTATCCCCGAATGTAGTCTACGACTGTTCATTTACGTTTTATCGAATATCTCGGTTCCAGAGCGAGATAGAGCCTTGAAATTTGGATTATAAATACCTTCTCAAAATTCCTCAACTTTCTGTATCCCCTGCAACATCAAAAAGAAAAGTGTTAATTTACGTTTTATCGAATATCTCGGTTCCTGAGCGACTATAAATACCTTTCTGTATCCCCGAATATAGTCTACGACTGTTCATTTACGTTTTATCGAATATCTCGGTTTTCGAGCGAGATAGAGACTTGAAACTTGGACTATAAATAGCTTTTCGAAATTCCTCAACTTTCTGTATCCCCGAATGTAGTCTACGACTGTTCATTTACGTTTTATCGAATATCTCGGTTCCTGAGCGAGATAGAGCCTTGAAATTTAGATTATAAATACCTTCTCAAAATTCCTCAACTTTCTGTATCCCCGAAAATATTCTACGACTTTTAGATCGGCTGCAACATCAAAAAGAAAAGTGTAAATTTACGTTTTATCGAATATCTCGGTTCCTGAGCGAGATAGAGCCTTGAAATTTGGACTATAAATACCTTTCTGTATCCCCGAATATAGTCTACGACTGTTCATTTACGTTTTATCGAATATCTCGGTTCCTGAGCGAGATAGAGCCTTGAAATTTGGACTATAAATACCTTTTCGAAATTCCTCAACTTTCTGTATCCCCGAATGTAGTCTACGACTGTTCATTTACGTTTTATCGAATATCTCGGTTCCTGAGCGAGATAGAGCCTTGAAATTTGGGTTATAAATACCTTCTCCAAATTCCTCAACTTTCTGTATCCCCGAAAATATTCTACGACTTTTAGATCGGCTGCAACATCAAAAAGAAAAGTGTAAATTTACGTTTTATCGAATATCTCGGTTCCTGAGCGAGATAGAGCCTTGAAATTTGGACTATAAATACCTTTCTGTATCCCCGAATATAGTCTACGACTGTTCATTTACGTTTTATCGAATATCTCGGTTCCTGAGCGAGATAGAGCCTTGAAATTTGGACTATAAATACCTTTTCGAAATTCCTCAACTTTCTGTATCCCCGAATATAGTCTACGACTGTTCATTTACGTTTTATCGAATATCTCGGTTCCTGAGCAAGATAGAGCCTTGAAATTTGGACTTTAAATACCTTCTCGAAATTCCTCAACTTTCTGTATCCCCGAAAATATTCTACGAATTTTAGATCGGCTGCAACATCAAAAAGAAAAGTGTAAATTTACGTTTTATCGAATATCTCGGTTCCTGAGCGACTATAAATACCTTTCTGTATCCCCGAATATAGTCTACGACTGTTCATTTACGTTTTATCGAATATCTCGGTTCCTGAGCGAGATAGAGCCTTGAAATTTGGATTATAAATACCTTCTCAAAATTCCTCAACTTTCTGTATCCCCGAAAATATTCTACGACTTTTAGATCGGCTGCAACATCAAAAAGAAAAGTGTAAATTTACGTTTTATCGAATATCTCGGTTCCTGAGCGACTATAAATACCTTTCTGTATCCCCGAATATAGTCTACGACTGTTCATTTACGTTTTATCGAATATCTCGGTTCCTGAGCGAGATAGAGCCTTGAAATTTGGACTATAAATACCTTTCTGTATCCCCGAATATAGTCTACGACTGTTCATTTACGTTTTATCGAATATCTCGGTTCCTGAGCGAAATAGAGCCTTGAAATTTGGACTATAAATAGCTTTTCGAAATTCCTCAACTTTCTGTATCCCCGAATGTAGTCTACGACTGTTCATTTACGTTTTATCGAATATCTCGGTTCCTGAGCGAGATAGAGCCTTGAAATTTGGACTATAAATACCTTCTCAAAATTCCTCAACTTTCTGTATCCCCGAAAATATTCTACGACTTTTAGATCGGCTGCAACATCAAAAAGAAAAGTGTAAATTTACGTTTTATCGAATATCTCGGTTCCTGAGCTAGATAGAGCCTTGAAATTTGGACTATAAATACCTTTCTGTATCCCCGAATATAGTCTACGACTGTTCATTTACGTTTTATCGAATATCTCGGTTCCTGAGCGAGATAGAGCCTTGAAATTTGGACTATAAATACCTTTTCGAAATTCCTCAACTTTCTGTATCCCCGAATATAGTCTACGACTGTTCATTTACGTTTTATCGAATATCTCGGTTCCTGAGCGAAATAGAGCCTTGAAATTTGGACTATAAATACCTTTTCGAAATTCCTCAACTTTCTGTATCCCCGAATGTAGTCTACGACTGTTCATTTACGTTTTATCGAATATCTCGGTTCCTGAGCGAAATAGAGCCTTGAAATTTGGACTATAAATACCTTTTCGAAATTCCTCAACTTTCTGTATCCCCGAATGTAGTCTACGACTGTTCATTTACGTTTTATCGAATATCTCGGTTCCTGAGCGAGATAGAGCCTTGAAATTTGGACTATAAATACCTTTTCGAAATTCCTCAACTTTCTGTATCCCCGAATATAGTCTACGACTGTTCATTTACGTTTTATCGAATATCTCGGTTCCTGAGCGAGATAGAGCCTTGAAATTTGGGTTATAAATACCTTCTCCAAATTCCTCAACTTTCTGTATCCCCGAAAATATTCTACGACTTTTAGATCGGCTGCAACATCAAAAAGAAAAGTGTAAATTTACGTTTTATCGAATATCTCGGTTCCTGAGCGACTATAAATACCTTTCTGTATCCCCGAATATAGTCTACGACTGTTCATTTACGTTTTATCGAATATCTCGGTTTTCGAGCGAGATAGAGACTTGAAATTTGGACTATAAATACCTTTTCGAAATTCCTCAACTTTCTGTATCCCCGAATGTAGTCTACGACTGTTCATTTACGTTTTATCGAATATCTCGGTTCCTGAGCGAGATAGAGCCTTGAAATACCTTCTCCAAATTCCTCAACTTTCTGTATCCCCGAAAATATTCTACGAATTTTAGATCGGCTGCAACATCAAAAAGAAAAGTGTAAATTTACGTTTTATCGAATATCTCGGTTCCTGAGCGAGATAGAGCCTTGAAATTTGGACTATAAATACCTTTTCGAAATTCCTCAACTTTCTGTATCCCCGAATGTAGTCTACGACTGTTCATTTACGTTTTATCGAATATCTCGGTTCCTGAGCGAGATAGAGCCTTGAAATTTGGGTTATAAATACCTTCTCCAAATTCCTCAACTTTCTGTATCCCCGAAAATATTCTACGAATTTTAGATCGGCTGCAACATCAAAAAGAGAAGTGTAAATTTACGTTTTATCGAATATCTCGGTTCCTGAGCGACTATAAATACCTTTCTGTATCCCCGAATATAGTCTACGACTGTTCATTTACGTTTTATCGAATATCTCGGTTCCTGAGCGAGATAGAGCCTTGAAATTTGGACTATAAATACCTTTTCGAAATTCCTCAACTTTCTGTATCCCCGAATATAGTCTACGACTGTTCATTTACGTTTTATCGAATATCTCGGTTCCTGAGCGAGATAGAGCCTTGAAATTTGGGTTATAAATACCTTCTCCAAATTCCTCAACTTTCTGTATCCCCGAAAATATTCTACGACTTTTAGATCGGCTGCAACATCAAAAAGAAAAGTGTAAATTTACGTTTTATCGAATATCTCGGTTCCTGAGCGACTATAAATACCTTTCTGTATCCCCGAATATAGTCTACGACTGTTCATTTACGTTTTATCGAATATCTCGGTTCCTGAGCGAGATAGAGCCTTGAAATTTGGACTATAAATACCTTTTCGAAATTCCTCAACTTTCTGTATCCCCGAATATAGTCTACGACTGTTCATTTACGTATTATCGAATATCTCGGTTCCTGAGCGAGATAGAGCCTTGAAATTTGGATTATAAATACCTTCTCAAAATTCCTCAACTTTCTGTATCCCCGAAAATATTCTACGACTTTTAGATCGGCTGCAACATCAAAAAGAAAAGTGTAAATTTACGTTTTATCGAATATCTCGGTTCCTGAGCGAGATAGAGCCTTGAAATTTGGACTATAAATACCTTTCTGTATCCCCGAATATAGTCTACGACTGTTCATTTACGTTTTATCGAATATCTCGGTTCCTGAGCGAAATAGAGCCTTGAAATTTGGACTATAAATAGCTTTTCGAAATTCCTCAACTTTCTGTATCCCCGAATGTAGTCTACGACTGTTCATTTACGTTTTATCGAATATCTCGGTTCCTGAGCGAGATAGAGCCTTGAAATTTGGGTTATAAATACCTTCTCCAAATTCCTCAACTTTCTGTATCCCCGAAAATATTCTACGACTTTTAGATCGGCTGCAACATCAAAAAGAAAAGTGTAAATTTACGTTTTATCGAATATCTCGGTTCCTGAGCGACTATAAATACCTTTCTGTATCCCCGAATATAGTCTACGACTGTTCATTTACGTTTTATCGAATATCTCGGTTTTCGAGCGAGATAGAGACTTGAAATTTGGACTATAAATAGCTTTTCGAAATTCCTCAACTTTCTGTATCCCCGAATGTAGTCTACGACTGTTCATTTACGTTTTATCGAATATCTCGGTTCCTGAGCGAGATAGAGCCTTGAAATTTAGATTATAAATACCTTCTCAAAATTCCTCAACTTTCTGTATCCCCGAAAATATTCTACGACTTTTAGATCGGCTGCAACATCAAAAAGAAAAGTGTAAATTTACGTTTTATCGAATATCTCGGTTCCTGAGCGAGATAGAGCCTTGAAATTTGGACTATAAATACCTTTCTGTATCCCCGAATATAGTCTACGACTGTTCATTTACGTTTTATCGAATATCTCGGTTCCTGAGCGAGATAGAGCCTTGAAATTTGGACTATAAATACCTTTTCGAAATTCCTCAACTTTCTGTATCCCCGAATATAGTCTACGACTGTTCATTTACGTTTTATCGAATATCTCGGTTCCTGAGCGAGATAGAGCCTTGAAATTTGGACTATAAATACCTTTTCGAAATTCCTCAACTTTCTGTATCCCCGAATATAGTCTACGACTGTTCATTTACGTATTATCGAATATCTCGGTTCCTGAGCGAGATAGAGCCTTGAAATTTGGATTATAAATACCTTCTCAAAATTCCTCAACTTTCTGTATCCCCGAAAATATTCTACGACTTTTAGATCGGCTGCAACATCAAAAAGAAAAGTGTAAATTTACGTTTTATCGAATATCTCGGTTCCTGAGCGAGATAGAGCCTTGAAATTTGGACTATAAATACCTTTCTGTATCCCCGAATATAGTCTACGACTGTTCATTTACGTTTTATCGAATATCTCGGTTCCTGAGCGAAATAGAGCCTTGAAATTTGGAGTATAAATAGCTTTTCGAAATTCCTCAACTTTCTGTATCCCCGAATGTAGTCTACGACTGTTCATTTACGTTTTATCGAATATCTCGGTTCCTGAGCGAGATAGAGCCTTGAAATTTGGACTATAAATACCTTTCTGTATCCCCGAATATAGTCTACGACTGTTCATTTACGTTTTATCGAATATCTCGGTTCCTGAGCGAGATAGAGTCTTGAAATTTGGGTTATAAATACCTTCTCCAGATTCCTCAACTTTCTGTATCCCCGAAAATATTCTACGACTTTTAGATCGGCTGCAACATCAAAAAGAAAAGTGTAAATTTACGTTTTATCGAATATCTCGGTTCCTGAGCGACTATAAATACCTTTCTGTATCCCCGAATATAGTCTACGACTGTTCATTTACGTTTTATCGAATATCTCGGTTCCTGAGCGAGATAGAGCCTTGAAATTTGGACTATAAATACCTTTTCGAAATTCCTCAACTTTCTGTATCCCCGAATATAGTCTACGACTGTTCATTTACGTATTATCGAATATCTCGGTTCCTGAGCGAGATAGAGCCTTGAAATTTGGATTATAAATACCTTCTCAAAATTCCTCAACTTTCTGTATCCCCGAAAATATTCTACGACTTTTAGATCGGCTGCAACATCAAAAAGAAAAGTGTAAATTTACGTTTTATCGAATATCTCGGTTCCTGAGCGAGATAGAGCCTTGAAATTTGGACTATAAATACCTTTCTGTATCCCCGAATATAGTCTACGACTGTTCATTTACGTTTTATCGAATATCTCGGTTCCTGAGCGAGATAGAGCCTTGAAATTTGGACTATAAATACCTTTTCGAAATTCCTCAACTTTCTGTATCCCCGAAAATATTCTACGACTTTTAGATCGGCTGCAACATCAAAAAGAAAAGTGTAAATTTACGTTTTATCGAATATCTCGGTTCCTGAGCGAGATAGAGCCTTGAAATTTGGACTATAAATACCTTTCTGTATCCCCGAATATAGTCTACGACTGTTCATTTACGTTTTATCGAATATCTCGGTTCCTGAGCGAGATAGAGCCTTGAAATTTGGACTATAAATACCTTTTCGAAATTCCTCAACTTTCTGTATCCCCGAATATAGTCTACGACTGTTCATTTACGTTTTATCGAATATCTCGGTTCCTGAGCAAGATAGAGCCTTGAAATTTGGACTTTAAATACTTTCTCGAAATTCCTCAACTTTCTGTATCCCCGAAAATATTCTACGAATTTTAGATCGGCTGCAACATCAAAAAGAAAAGTGTAAATTTACGTTTTATCGAATATCTCGGTTCCTGAGCGACTATAAATACCTTTCTGTATCCCCGAATATAGTCTACGACTGTTCATTTACGTTTTATCGAATATCTCGGTTCCTGAGCGAGATAGAGCCTTGAAATTTGGACTATAAATACCTTTTCGAAATTCCTCAACTTTCTGTATCCCCGAATATAGTCTACGACTGTTCATTTACGTTTTATCGAATATCTCGGTTCCTGAGCGAGATAGAGCCTTGAAATTTGGACTATAAATACCTTTCTGTATCCCCGAATATAGTCTACGACTGTTCATTTACGTTTTATCGAATATCTCGGTTCCTGAGCGAGATAGAGTCTTGAAATTTGGGTTATAAATACCTTCTCCAAATTCCTCAACTTTCTGTATCCCCGAAGATATTCTACGACTTTTAGATCGGCTGCAACATCAAAAAGAAAAGTGTAAATTTACGTTTTATCGAATATCTCGGTTCCTGAGCGACTATAAATACCTTTCTGTATCCCCGAATATAGTCTACGACTGTTCATTTACGTTTTATCGAATATCTCGGTTCCTGAGCGAGATAGAGCCTTGAAATTTGGACTATAAATACCTTTTCGAAATTCCTCAACTTTCTGTATCCCCGAATATAGTCTACGACTGTTCATTTACGTATTATCGAATATCTCGGTTCCTGAGCGAGATAGAGCCTTGAAATTTGGATTATAAATACCTTCTCAAAATTCCTCAACTTTCTGTATCCCCGAAAATATTCTACGACTTTTAGATCGGCTGCAACATCAAAAAGAAAAGTGTAAATTTACGTTTTATCGAATATCTCGGTTCCTGAGCGAGATAGAGCCTTGAAATTTGGACTATAAATACCTTTCTGTATCCCCGAATATAGTCTACGACTGTTCATTTACGTTTTATCGAATATCTCGGTTCCTGAGCAAGATAGAGCCTTGAAATTTGGACTTTAAATACTTTCTCGAAATTCCTCAACTTTCTGTATCCCCGAAAATATTCTACGAATTTTAGATCGGCTGCAACATCAAAAAGAAAAGTGTAAATTTACGTTTTATCGAATATCTCGGTTCCTGAGCGACTATAAATACCTTTCTGTATCCCCGAATATAGTCTACGACTGTTCATTTACGTTTTATCGAATATCTCGGTTCCTGAGCGAGATAGAGCCTTGAAATTTGGACTATAAATACCTTTTCGAAATTCCTCAACTTTCTGTATCCCCGAATATAGTCTACGACTGTTCATTTACGTATTATCGAATATCTCGGTTCCTGAGCGAGATAGAGCCTTGAAATTTGGATTATAAATACCTTCTCAAAATTCCTCAACTTTCTGTATCCCCGAAAATATTCTACGACTTTTAGATCGGCTGCAACATCAAAAAGAAAAGTGTAAATTTACGTTTTATCGAATATCTCGGTTCCTGAGCGAGATAGAGCCTTGAAATTTGGACTATAAATACCTTTCTGTATCCCCGAATATAGTCTACGACTGTTCATTTACGTTTTATCGAATATCTCGGTTCCTGAGCGAGATAGAGCCTTGAAATTTGGACTATAAATACCTTTTCGAAATTCCTCAACTTTCTGTATCCCCGAAAATATTCTACGACTTTTAGATCGGCTGCAACATCAAAAAGAAAAGTGTAAATTTACGTTTTATCGAATATCTCGGTTCCTGAGCGAGATAGAGCCTTGAAATTTGGACTATAAATACCTTTCTGTATCCCCGAATATAGTCTACGACTGTTCATTTACGTTTTATCGAATATCTCGGTTCCTGAGCGAGATAGAGCCTTGAAATTTGGACTATAAATACCTTTTCGAAATTCCTCAACTTTCTGTATCCCCGAATATAGTCTACGACTGTTCATTTACGTTTTATCGAATATCTCGGTTCCTGAGCAAGATAGAGCCTTGAAATTTGGAGTATAAATAGCTTTTCGAAATTCCTCAACTTTCTGTATCCCCGAATGTAGTCTACGACTGTTCATTTACGTTTTATCGAATATCTCGGTTCCTGAGCGAGATAGAGCCTTGAAATTTGGACTATAAATACCTTTCTGTATCCCCGAATATAGTCTACGACTGTTCATTTACGTTTTATCGAATATCTCGGTTCCTGAGCGAGATAGAGTCTTGAAATTTGGGTTATAAATACCTTCTCCAAATTCCTCAACTTTCTGTATCCCCGAAAATATTCTACGACTTTTAGATCGGCTGCAACATCAAAAAGAAAAGTGTAAATTTACGTTTTATCGAATATCTCGGTTCCTGAGCGACTATAAATACCTTTCTGTATCCCCGAATATAGTCTACGACTGTTCATTTACGTTTTATCGAATATCTCGGTTCCTGAGCGAGATAGAGCCTTGAAATTTGGACTATAAATACCTTTTCGAAATTCCTCAACTTTCTGTATCCCCGAATATAGTCTACGACTGTTCATTTACGTATTATCGAATATCTCGGTTCCTGAGCGAGATAGAACCTTGAAATTTGGATTATAAATACCTTCTCAAAATTCCTCAACTTTCTGTATCCCCGAAAATATTCTACGACTTTTAGATCGGCTGCAACATCAAAAAGAAAAGTGTAAATTTACGTTTTATCGAATATCTCGGTTCCTGAGCGAGATAGAGCCTTGAAATTTGGACTATAAATACCTTTCTGTATCCCCGAATATAGTCTACGACTGTTCATTTACGTTTTATCGAATATCTCGGTTCCTGAGCAAGATAGAGCCTTGAAATTTGGACTTTAAATACTTTCTCGAAATTCCTCAACTTTCTGTATCCCCGAAAATATTCTACGAATTTTAGATCGGCTGCAACATCAAAAAGAAAAGTGTAAATTTACGTTTTATCGAATATCTCGGTTCCTGAGCGACTATAAATACCTTTCTGTATCCCCGAATATAGTCTACGACTGTTCATTTACGTTTTATCGAATATCTCGGTTCCTGAGCGAGATAGAGCCTTGAAATTTGGACTATAAATACCTTTTCGAAATTCCTCAACTTTCTGTATCCCCGAATATAGTCTACGACTGTTCATTTACGTATTATCGAATATCTCGGTTCCTGAGCGAGATAGAGCCTTGAAATTTGGATTATAAATACCTTCTCAAAATTCCTCAACTTTCTGTATCCCCGAAAATATTCTACGACTTTTAGATCGGCTGCAACATCAAAAAGAAAAGTGTAAATTTACGTTTTATCGAATATCTCGGTTCCTGAGCGACTATAAATACCTTTCTGTATCCCCGAATATAGTCTACGACTGTTCATTTACGTTTTATCGAATATCTCGGTTCCTGAGCGAGATAGAGCCTTGAAATTTGGACTATAAATACCTTTTCGAAATTCCTCAACTTTCTGTATCCCCGAATATAGTCTACGACTGTTCATTTACGTTTTATCGAATATCTCGGTTCCTGAGCGAGATAGAGCCTTGAAATTTGGACTATAAATACCTTTCTGTATCCCCGAATATAGTCTACGACTGTTCATTTACGTTTTATCGAATATCTCGGTTCCTGAGCGAGATAGAGTCTTGAAATTTGGGTTATAAATACCTTCTCCAAATTCCTCAACTTTCTGTATCCCCGAAAATATTCTACGACTTTTAGATCGGCTGCAACATCAAAAAGAAAAGTGTAAATTTACGTTTTATCGAATATCTCGGTTCCTGAGCGACTATAAATACCTTTCTGTATCCCCGAATATAGTCTACGACTGTTCATTTACGTTTTATCGAATATCTCGGTTCCTGAGCGAGATAGAGCCTTGAAATTTGGACTATAAATACCTTTTCGAAATTCCTCAACTTTCTGTATCCCCGAATATAGTCTACGACTGTTCATTTACGTGTTATCGAATATCTCGGTTCCTGAGCAAGATAGAGCCTTGAAATTTGGAGTATAAATAGCTTTTCGAAATTCCTCAACTTTCTGTATCCCCGAATGTAGTCTACGACTGTTCATTTACGTTTTATCGAATATCTCGGTTCCTGAGCGAGATAGAGCCTTGAAATTTGGACTATAAATACCTTTCTGTATCCCCGAATATAGTCTACGACTGTTCATTTACGTTTTATCGAATATCTCGGTTCCTGAGCGAGATAGAGTCTTGAAATTTGGGTTATAAATACCTTCTCCAAATTCCTCAACTTTCTGTATCCCCGAAAATATTCTACGACTTTTAGATCGGCTGCAACATCAAAAAGAAAAGTGTAAATTTACGTTTTATCGAATATCTCGGTTCCTGAGCGACTATAAATACCTTTCTGTATCCCCGAATATAGTCTACGACTGTTCATTTACGTTTTATCGAATATCTCGGTTCCTGAGCGAGATAGAACCTTGAAATTTGGATTATAAATACCTTCTCAAAATTCCTCAACTTTCTGTATCCCCGAAAATATTCTACGACTTTTAGATCGGCTGCAACATCAAAAAGAAAAGTGTAAATTTACGTTTTATCGAATATCTCGGTTCCTGAGCGAGATAGAGCCTTGAAATTTGGACTATAAATACCTTTCTGTATCCCCGAATATAGTCTACGACTGTTCATTTACGTTTTATCGAATATCTCGGTTCCTGAGCAAGATAGAGCCTTGAAATTTGGACTTTAAATACTTTCTCGAAATTCCTCAACTTTCTGTATCCCCGAAAATATTCTACGAATTTTAGATCGGCTGCAACATCAAAAAGAAAAGTGTAAATTTACGTTTTATCGAATATCTCGGTTCCTGAGCGACTATAAATACCTTTCTGTATCCCCGAATATAGTCTACGACTGTTCATTTACGTTTTATCGAATATCTCGGTTCCTGAGCGAGATAGAGCCTTGAAATTTGGATTATAAATACCTTCTCAAAATTCCTCAACTTTCTGTATCCCCGAAAATATTCTACGACTTTTAGATCGGCTGCAACATCAAAAAGAAAAGTGTAAATTTACGTTTTATCGAATATCTCGGTTCCTGAGCGAGATAGAGCCTTGAAATTTGGACTATAAATACCTTTCTGTATCCCCGAATATAGTCTACGACTGTTCATTTACGTTTTATCGAATATCTCGGTTCCTGAGCGAGATAGAGCCTTGAAATTTGGACTATAAATACCTTTTCGAAATTCCTCAACTTTCTGTATCCCGGAAAATATTCTACGACTTTTAGATCGGCTGCAACATCAAAAAGAAAAGTGTAAATTTACGTTTTATCGAATATCTCGGTTCCTGAGCGAGATAGAGCCTTGAAATTTGGACTATAAATACCTTTCTGTATCCCCGAATATAGTCTACGACTGTTCATTTACGTTTTATCGAATATCTCGGTTCCTGAGCGAGATAGAGCCTTGAAATTTGGACTATAAATACCTTTTCGAAATTCCTCAACTTTCTGTATCCCCGAATATAGTCTACGACTGTTCATTTACGTTTTATCGAATATCTCGGTTCCTGAGCAAGATAGAGCCTTGAAATTTGGAGTATAAATAGCTTTTCGAAATTCCTCAACTTTCTGTATCCCCGAATGTAGTCTACGACTGTTCATTTACGTTTTATCGAATATCTCGGTTCCTGAGCGAGATAGAGCCTTGAAATTTGGACTATAAATACCTTTCTGTATCCCCGAATATAGTCTACGACTGTTCATTTACGTTTTATCGAATATCTCGGTTCCTGAGCGAGATAGAGTCTTGAAATTTGGGTTATAAATACCTTCTCCAAATTCCTCAACTTTCTGTATCCCCGAAAATATTCTACGACTTTTAGATCGGCTGCAACATCAAAAAGAAAAGTGTAAATTTACGTTTTATCGAATATCTCGGTTCCTGAGCGACTATAAATACCTTTCTGTATCCCCGAATATAGTCTACGACTGTTCATTTACGTTTTATCGAATATCTCGGTTCCTGAGCGAGATAGAGCCTTGAAATTTGGACTATAAATACCTTTTCGAAATTCCTCAACTTTCTGTATCCCCGAATATAGTCTACGACTGTTCATTTACGTATTATCGAAATATCGAAGAAAAGTGTAAATTTACGTTTTATCGAATATCTCGGTTCCTGAGCGAGATAGAGCCTTGAAATTTGGACTATAAATACCTTTCTGTATCCCCGAATATAGTCTACGACTGTTCATTTACGTTTTATCGAATATCTCGGTTCCTGAGCAAGATAGAGCCTTGAAATTTGGACTTTAAATACTTTCTCGAAATTCCTCAACTTTCTGTATCCCCGAAAATATTCTACGAATTTTAGATCGGCTGCAACATCAAAAAGAAAAGTGTAAATTTACGTTTTATCGAATATCTCGGTTCCTGAGCGAGATAGAGCCTTGAAATTTGGACTATAAATACCTTTTCGAAATTCCTCAACTTTCTGTATCCCCGAATATAGTCTACGACTGTTCATTTACGTATTATCGAATATCTCGGTTCCTGAGCGAGATAGAGCCTTGAAATTTGGATTATAAATACCTTCTCAAAATTCCTCAACTTTCTGTATCCCCGAAAATATTCTACGACTTTTAGATCGGCTGCAACATCAAAAAGAAAAGTGTAAATTTACGTTTTATCGAATATCTCGGTTCCTGAGCGAGATAGAGCCTTGAAATTTGGACTATAAATACCTTTCTGTATCCCCGAATATAGTCTACGACTGTTCATTTACGTTTTATCGAATATCTCGGTTCCTGAGCGAGATAGAGCCTTGAAATTTGGACTATAAATACCTTTTCGAAATTCCTCAACTTTCTGTATCCCCGAAAATATTCTACGACTTTTAGATCGGCTGCAACATCAAAAAGAAAAGTGTAAATTTACGTTTTATCGAATATCTCGGTTCCTGAGCGAGATAGAGCCTTGAAATTTGGACTATAAATACCTTTCTGTATCCCCGAATATAGTCTACGACTGTTCATTCACGTTTTATCGAATATCTCGGTTCCTGAGCGAGATAGAGCCTGAAATTTGGACTATAAATACCTTTTCGAAATTCCTCAACTTTCTGTATCCCCGAAAATATTCTACGACTTTTAGATCGGCTGCAACATCAAAAAGAAAAGTGTAAATTTACGTTTTATCGAATATCTCGGTTCCTGAGCGAGATAGAGCCTTGAAATTTGGACTATAAATACCTTTCTGTATCCCCGAATATAGTCTACGACTGTTCATTTACGTTTTATCGAATATCTCGGTTCCTGAGCGAGATAGAGCCTTGAAATTTGGACTATAAATACCTTTTCGAAATTCCTCAACTTTCTGTATCCCCGAATATAGTCTACGACTGTTCATTTACGTTTTATCGAATATCTCGGTTCCTGAGCAAGATAGAGCCTTGAAATTTGGACTTTAAATACTTTCTCGAAATTCCTCAACTTTCTGTATCCCCGAAAATATTCTACGAATTTTAGATCGGCTGCAACATCAAAAAGAAAAGTGTAAATTTACGTTTTATCGAATATCTCGGTTCCTGAGCGACTATAAATACCTTTCTGTATCCCCGAATATAGTCTACGACTGTTCATTTACGTTTTATCGAATATCTCGGTTCCTGAGCGAGATAGAGCCTTGAAATTTGGACTATAAATACCTTTTCGAAATTCCTCAACTTTCTGTATCCCCGAATATAGTCTACGACTGTTCATTTACGTATTATCGAATATCTCGGTTCCTGAGCGAGATAGAGCCTTGAAATTTGGATTATAAATACCTTCTCAAAATTCCTCAACTTTCTGTATCCCCGAAAATATTCTACGACTTTAAGATCGGCTGCAACATCAAAAAGAAAAGTGTAAATTTACGTTTTATCGAATATCTCGGTTCCTGAGCGAGATAGAGCCTTGAAATTTAGACTATAAATACCTTTCTGTATCCCCGAATATAGTCTACGACTGTTCATTTACGTTTTATCGAATATCTCGGTTCCTGAGCGAGATAGAGCCTTGAAATTTGGACTATAAATACCTTTTCGAAATTCCTCAACTTTCTGTATCCCCGAATATAGTCTACGACTGTTCATTTACGTTTTATCGAATATCTCGGTTCCTGAGCAAGATAGAGCCTTGAAATTTGGACTTTAAATACTTTCTCGAAATTCCTCAACTTTCTGTATCCCCGAAAATATTCTACGAATTTTAGATCGGCTGCAACATCAAAAAGAAAAGTGTAAATTTACGTTTTATCGAATATCTCGGTTCCTGAGCGACTATAAATACCTTTCTGTATCCCCGAATATAGTCTACGACTGTTCATTTACGTTTTATCGAATATCTCGGTTCCTGAGCGAGATAGAGCCTTGAAATTTGGACTATAAATACCTTTTCGAAATTCCTCAACTTTCTGTATCCCCGAATATAGTCTACGACTGTTCATTTACGTATTATCGAATATCTCGGTTCCTGAGCGAGATAGAGCCTTGAAATTTGGATTATAAATACCTTCTCAAAATTCCTCAACTTTCTGTATCCCCGAAAATATTCTACGACTTTTAGATCGGCTGCAACATCAAAAAGAAAAGTGTAAATTTACGTTTTATCGAATATCTCGGTTCCTGAGCGAGATAGAGCCTTGAAATTTGGACTATAAATACCTTTCTGTATCCCCGAATATAGTCTACGACTGTTCATTTACGTTTTATCGAATATCTCGGTTCCTGAGCAAGATAGTGCCTTGAAATTTGGACTTTAAATACTTTCTCGAAATTCCTCAACTTTCTGTATCCCCGAAAATATTCTACGAATTTTAGATCGGCTGCAACATCAAAAAGAAAAGTGTAAATTTACGTTTTATCGAATATCTCGGTTCCTGAGCGAGATAGAGCCTTGAAATTTGGACTATAAATACCTTTCTGTATCCCCGAATATAGTCTACGACTGTTCATTTACGTTTTATCGAATATCTCGGTTCCTGAGCGAGATAGAGTCTTGAAATTTGGGTTATAAATACCTTCTCCAAATTCCTCAACTTTCTGTATCCCCGAAAATATTCTACGACTTTTAGATCGGCTGCAACATCAAAAAGAAAAGTGTAAATTTACGTTTTATCGAATATCTCGGTTCCTGAGCGACTATAAATACCTTTCTGTATCCCCGAATATAGTCTACGACTGTTCATTTACGTTTTATCGAATATCTCGGTTCCTGAGCGAGATAGAGCCTTGAAATTTGGACTATAAATACCTTTTCGAAATTCCTCAACTTTCTGTATCCCCGAATATAGTCTACGACTGTTCATTTACGTATTATCGAATATCTCGGTTCCTGAGCGAGATAGAGCCTTGAAATTTGGATTATAAATACCTTCTCAAAATTCCTCAACTTTCTGTATCCCCGAAAATATTCTACGACTTTTAGATCGGCTGCAACATCAAAAAGAAAAGTGTAAATTTACGTTTTATCGAATATCTCGGTTCCTGAGCGAGATAGAGCCTTGAAATTTGGACTATAAATACCTTTCTGTATCCCCGAATATAGTCTACGACTGTTCATTTACGTTTTATCGAATATCTCGGTTCCTGAGCAAGATAGAGCCTTGAAATTTGGACTTTAAATACTTTCTCGAAATTCCTCAACTTTCTGTATCCCCGAAAATATTCTACGAATTTTAGATCGGCTGCAACATCAAAAAGAAAAGTGTAAATTTACGTTTTATCGAATATCTCGGTTCCTGAGCGAGATAGAGCCTTGAAATTTGGACTATAAATACCTTTCTGTATCCCCGAATATAGTCTACGACTGTTCATTTACGTTTTATCGAATATCTCGGTTCCTGAGCAAGATAGAGCCTTGAAATTTGGACTTTAAATACTTTCTCGAAATTCCTCAACTTTCTGTATCCCCGAAAATATTCTACGAATTTTAGATCGGCTGCAACATCAAAAAGAAAAGTGTAAATTTACGTTTTATCGAATATCTCGGTTCCTGAGCGACTATAAATACCTTTCTGTATCCCCGAATATAGTCTACGACTGTTCATTTACGTTTTATCGAATATCTCGGTTCCTGAGCGAGATAGAGCCTTGAAATTTGGACTATAAATACCTTTCTGTATCCCCGAATATAGTCTACGACTGTTCATTTACGTTTTATCGAATATCTCGGTTCCTGAGCGAGATAGAGCCTTGAAATTTGGACTATAAATACCTTTTCGAAATTCCTCAACTTTCTGTATCCCCGAAAATATTCTACGACTTTTAGATCGGCTGCAACATCAAAAAGAAAAGTGTAAATTTACGTTTTATCGAATATCTCGGTTCCTGAGCGAGATAGAGCCTTGAAATTTGGACTATAAATACCTTTCTGTATCCCCGAATATAGTCTACGACTGTTCATTTACGTTTTATCGAATATCTCGGTTCCTGAGCGAGATAGAGCCTTGAAATTTGGACTATAAATACCTTTTCGAAATTCCTCAACTTTCTGTATCCCCGAATATAGTCTACGACTGTTCATTTACGTTTTATCGAATATCTCGGTTCCTGAGCAAGATAGAGCCTTGAAATTTGGACTTTAAATACTTTCTCGAAATTCCTCAACTTTCTGTATCCCCGAAAATATTCTACGAATTTTAGATCGGCTGCAACATCAAAAAGAAAAGTGTAAATTTACGTTTTATCGAATATCTCGGTTCCTGAGCGACTATAAATACCTTTCTGTATCCCCGAATATAGTCTACGACTGTTCATTTACGTTTTATCGAATATCTCGGTTCCTGAGCGAGATAGAGCCTTGAAATTTGGACTATAAATACCTTTTCGAAATTCCTCAACTTTCTGTATCCCCGAATATAGTCTACGACTGTTCATTTACGTTTTATCGAATATCTCGGTTCCTGAGCGAGATAGAGCCTTGAAATTTGGACTATAAATACCTTTCTGTATCCCCGAATATAGTCTACGACTGTTCATTTACGTTTTATCGAATATCTCGGTTCCTGAGCGAGATAGAGTCTTGAAATTTGGGTTATAAATACCTTCTCCAAATTCCTCAACTTTCTGTATCCCCGAAAATATTCTACGACTTTTAGATCGGCTGCAACATCAAAAAGAAAAGTGTAAATTTACGTTTTATCGAATATCTCGGTTCCTGAGCGACTATAAATACCTTTCTGTATCCCCGAATATAGTCTACGACTGTTCATTTACGTTTTATCGAATATCTCGGTTCCTGAGCGAGATAGAGCCTTGAAATTTGGACTATAAATACCTTTTCGAAATTCCTCAACTTTCTGTATCCCCGAATATAGTCTACGACTGTTCATTTACGTTTTATCGAATATCTCGGTTCCTGAGCAAGATAGAGCCTTGAAATTTGGACTTTAAATACTTTCTCGAAATTCCTCAACTTTCTGTTTCCCCGAAAATATTCTACGAATTTTAGATCGGCTGCAACATCAAAAAGAAAAGTGTAAATTTACGTTTTATCGAATATCTCGGTTCCTGAGCGACTATAAATACCTTTCTGTATCCCCGAATATAGTCTACGACTGTTCATTTACGTTTTATCGAATATCTCGGTTCCTGAGCGAGATAGAGCCTTGAAATTTGGACTATAAATACCTTTTCGAAATTCCTCAACTTTCTGTATCCCCGAATATAGTCTACGACTGTTCATTTACGTTTTATCGAATATCTCGGTTCCTGAGCGAGATAGAGCCTTGAAATTTGGACTATAAATACCTTTCTGTATCCCCGAATATAGTCTACGACTGTTCATTTACGTTTTATCGAATATCTCGGTTCCTGAGCGAGATAGAGTCTTGAAATTTGGGTTATAAATACCTTCTCCAAATTCCTCAACTTTCTGTATCCCCGAAAATATTCTACGACTTTTAGATCGGCTGCAACATCAAAAAGAAAAGTGTAAATTTACGTTTTATCGAATATCTCGGTTCCTGAGCGAGATAGAGCCTTGAAATTTAGACTATAAATACCTTTCTGTATCCCCGAATATAGTCTACGACTGTTCATTTACGTTTTATCGAATATCTCGGTTCCTGAGCGAAATAGAGCCTTGAAATTTGGAGTATAAATAGCTTTTCGAAATTCCTCAACTTTCTGTATCCCCGAATGTAGTCTACGACTGTTCATTTACGTTTTATCGAATATCTCGGTTCCTGAGCGAGATAGAGCCTTGAAATTTGGACTATAAATACCTTTCTGTATCCCCGAATATAGTCTACGACTGTTCATTTACGTTTTATCGAATATCTCGGTTCCTGAGCGAGATAGAGTCTTGAAATTTGGGTTATAAATACCTTCTCCAAATTCCTCAACTTTCTGTATCCCCGAAAATATTCTACGACTTTTAGATCGGCTGCAACATCAAAAAGAAAAGTGTAAATTTACGTTTTATCGAATATCTCGGTGCCTGAGCGACTATAAATACCTTTCTGTATCCCCGAATATAGTCTACGACTGTTCATTTACGTTTTATCGAATATCTCGGTTCCTGAGCGAGATAGAGCCTTGAAATTTGGACTATAAATACCTTTTCGAAATTCCTCAACTTTCTGTATCCCCGAATATAGTCTACGACTGTTCATTTACGTATTATCGAATATCTCGGTTCCTGAGCGAGATAGAGCCTTGAAATTTGGATTATAAATACCTTCTCAAAATTCCTCAACTTTCTGTATCCCCGAAAATATTCTACGACTTTTAGATCGGCTGCAACATCAAAAAGAAAAGTGTAAATTTACGTTTTATCGAATATCTCGGTTCCTGAGCGAGATAGAGCCTTGAAATTTGGACTATAAATACCTTTCTGTATCCCCGAATATAGTCTACGACTGTTCATTTACGTTTTATCGAATATCTCGGTTCCTGAGCAAGATAGAGCCTTGAAATTTGGACTTTAAATACTTTCTCGAAATTCCTCAACTTTCTGTATCCCCGAAAATATTCTACGAATTTTAGATCGGCTGCAACATCAAAAAGAAAAGTGTAAATTTACGTTTTATCGAATATCTCGGTTCCTGAGCGACTATAAATACCTTTCTGTATCCCCGAATATAGTCTACGACTGTTCATTTACGTTTTATCGAATATCTCGGTTCCTGAGCGAGATAGAGCCTTGAAATTTGGACTATAAATACCTTTTCGAAATTCCTCAACTTTCTGTATCCCCGAATATAGTCTACGACTGTTCATTTACGTATTATCGAATATCTCGGTTCCTGAGCGAGATAGAGCCTTGAAATTTGGATTATAAATACCTTCTCAAAATTCCTCAACTTTCTGTATCCCCGAAAATATTCTACGAATTTTAGATCGGCTGCAACATCAAAAAGAAAAGTGTAAATTTACGTTTTATCGAATATCTCGGTTCCTGAGCGACTATAAATACCTTTCTGTATCCCCGAATATAGTCTACGACTGTTCATTTACGTTTTATCGAATATCTCGGTTCCTGAGCGAGATAGAGCCTTGAAATTTGGACTATAAATACCTTTCTGTATCCCCGAATATAGTCTACGACTGTTCATTTACGTTTTATCGAATATCTCGGTTTCTGAGCGAGATAGAGTCTTGAAATTTGGGTTATAAATACCTTCTCCAAATTCCTCAACTTTCTGTATCCCCGAAAATATTCTACGACTTTTAGATCGGCTGCAACATCAAAAAGAAAAGTGTAAATTTACGTTTTATCGAATATCTCGGTTCCTGAGCGAGATAGAGCCTTGAAATTTAGACTATAAATACCTTTCTGTATCCCCGAATATAGTCTACGACTGTTCATTTACGTTTTATCGAATATCTCGGTTCCTGAGCGAGATAGAGTCTTGAAATTTGGGTTATAAATACCTTCTCCAAATTCCTCAACTTTCTGTATCCCCGAAAATATTCTACGACTTTTAGATCGGCTGCAACATCAAAAAGAAAAGTGTAAATTTACGTTTTATCGAATATCTCGGTTCCTGAGCGACTATAAATACCTTTCTGTATCCCCGAATATAGTCTACGACTGTTCATTTACGTTTTATCGAATATCTCGGTTCCTGAGCGAGATAGAGTCTTGAAATTTGGGTTATAAATACCTTCTCCAAATTCCTCAACTTTCTGTATCCCCGAAAATATTCTACGACTTTTAGATCGGCTGCAACATCAAAAAGAAAAGTGTAAATTTACGTTTTATCGAATATCTCGGTTCCTGAGCGACTATAAATACCTTTCTGTATCCCCGAATATAGTCTACGACTGTTCATTTACGTTTTATCGAATATCTCGGTTCCTGAGCGAGATAGAGCCTTGAAATTTGGACTATAAATACCTTTTCGAAATTCCTCAACTTTCTGTATCCCCGAATATAGTCTACGACTGTTCATTTACGTATTATCGAATATCTCGGTTCCTGAGCGAGATAGAGCCTTGAAATTTGGATTATAAATACCTTCTCAAAATTCCTCAACTTTCTGTATCCCCGAAAATATTCTACGACTTTTAGATCGGCTGCAACATCAAAAAGAAAAGTGTAAATTTACGTTTTATCGAATATCTCGGTTCCTGAGCGAGATAGAGCCTTGAAATTTGGACTATAAATACCTTTCTGTATCCCCGAATATAGTCTACGACTGTTCATTTACGTTTTATCGAATATCTCGGTTCCTGAGCAAGATAGAGCCTTGAAATTTGGACTTTAAATACTTTCTCGAAATTCCTCAACTTTCTGTATCCCCGAAAATATTCTACGAATTTTAGATCGGCTGCAACATCAAAAAGAAAAGTGTAAATTTACGTTTTATCGAATATCTCGGTTCCTGAGCGACTATAAATACCTTTCTGTATCCCCGAATATAGTCTACGACTGTTCATTTACGTTTTATCGAATATCTCGGTTCCTGAGCGAGATAGAGCCTTGAAATTTGGACTATAAATACCTTTTCGAAATTCCTCAACTTTCTGTATCCCCGAATATAGTCTACGACTGTTCATTTACGTTTTATCGAATATCTCGGTTCCTGAGCGAGATAGAGCCTTGAAATTTGGACTATAAATACCTTTCTGTATCCCCGAATATAGTCTACGACTGTTCATTTACGTTTTATCGAATATCTCGGTTCCTGAGCGAGATAGAGTCTTGAAATTTGGGTTATAAATACCTTCTCCAAATTCCTCAACTTTCTGTATCCCCGAAAATATTCTACGAATTTTAGATCGGCTGCAACATCAAAAAGAAAAGTGTAAATTTACGTTTTATCGAATATCTCGGTTCCTGAGCGACTATAAATACCTTTCTGTATCCCCGAATATAGTCTACGACTGTTCATTTACGTTTTATCGAATATCTCGGTTCCTGAGCGAGATAGAGCCTTGAAATTTGGACTATAAATACCTTTCTGTATCCCCGAATATAGTCTACGACTGTTCATTTACGTTTTATCGAATATCTCGGTTCCTGAGCGAGATAGAGCCTTGAAATTTGGACTATAAATACCTTTTCGAAATTCCTCAACTTTCTGTATCCCCGAATATAGTCTACGACTGTTCATTTACGTTTTATCGAATATCTCGGTTCCTGAGCGAGATAGAGCCTTGAAATTTGGATTATAAATACCTTCTCAAAATTCCTCAACTTTCTGTATCCCCGAAAATATTCTACGAATTTTAGATCGGCTGCAACATCAAAAAGAAAAGTGTAAATTTACGTTTTATCGAATATCTCGGTTCCTGAGCGACTATAAATACCTTTCTGTATCCCCGAATATAGTCTACGACTGTTCATTTACGTTTTATCGAATATCTCGGTTCCTGAGCGAGATAGAGCCTTGAAATTTGGACTATAAATACCTTTTCGAAATTCCTCAACTTTCTGTATCCCCGAATATAGTCTACGACTGTTCATTTACGTTTTATCGAATATCTCGGTTCCTGAGCGAGATAGAGCCTTGAAATTTGGACTATAAATACCTTTCTGTATCCCCGAATATAGTCTACGACTGTTCATTTACGTTTTATCGAATATCTCGGTTCCTGAGCGAGATAGAGTCTTGAAATTTGGGTTATAAATACCTTCTCCAAATTCCTCAACTTTCTGTATCCCCGAAAATATTCTACGACTTTTAGATCGGCTGCAACATCAAAAAGAAAAGTGTAAATTTACGTTTTATCGAATATCTCGGTTCCTGAGCGACTATAAATACCTTTCTGTATCCCCGAATATAGTCTACGACTGTTCATTTACGTTTTATCGAATATCTCGGTTCCTGAGCGAGATAGAGCCTTGAAATTTGGACTATAAATACCTTTTCGAAATTCCTCAACTTTCTGTATCCCCGAATATAGTCTACGACTGTTCATTTACGTATTATCGAATATCTCGGTTCCTGAGCGAGATAGAGCCTTGAAATTTGGATTATAAATACCTTCTCCAAATTCCTCAACTTTCTGTATCCCCGAAAATATTCTACGACTTTTAGATCGGCTGCAACATCAAAAAGAAAAGTGTAAATTTACGTTTTATCGAATATCTCGGTTCCTGAGCGAGATAGAGCCTTGAAATTTGGACTATAAATACCTTTCTGTATCCCCGAATATAGTCTACGACTGTTCATTTACGTTTTATCGAATATCTCGGTTCCTGAGCAAGATAGAGCCTTGAAATTTGGACTTTAAATACTTTCTCGAAATTCCTCAACTTTCTGTATCCCCGAAAATATTCTACGAATTTTAGATCGGCTGCAACATCAAAAAGAAAAGTGTAAATTTACGTTTTATCGAATATCTCGGTTCCTGAGCGACTATAAATACCTTTCTGTATCCCCGAATATAGTCTACGACTGTTCATTTACGTTTTATCGAATATCTCGGTTCCTGAGCGAGATAGAGCCTTGAAATTTGGACTATAAATACCTTTTCGAAATTCCTCAACTTTCTGTATCCCCGAATATAGTCTACGACTGTTCATTTACGTATTATCGAATATCTCGGTTCCTGAGCGAGATAGAGCCTTGAAATTTGGATTATAAATACCTTCTTAAAATTCCTCAACTTTCTGTATCCCCGAAAATATTCTACGACTTTTAGATCGGCTGCAACATCAAAAAGAAAAGTGTAAATTTACGTTTTATCGAATATCTCGGTTCCTGAGCGAGATAGAGCCTTGAAATTTGGACTATAAATACCTTTCTGTATCCCCGAATATAGTCTACGACTGTTCATTTACGTTTTATCGAATATCTCGGTTCCTGAGCGAGATAGAGCCTTGAAATTTGGACTATAAATACCTTTTCGAAATTCCTCAACTTTCTGTATCCCCGAAAATATTCTACGACTTTTAGATCGGCTGCAACATCAAAAAGAAAAGTGTAAATTTACGTTTTATCGAATATCTCGGTTCCTGAGCGAGATAGAGCCTTGAAATTTGGACTATAAATACCTTTCTGTATCCCCGAATATAGTCTACGACTGTTCATTTACGTTTTATCGAATATCTCGGTTCCTGAGCGAGATAGAGCCTTGAAATTTGGACTATAAATACCTTTTCGAAATTCCTCAACTTTCTGTATCCCCGAATTTAGTCTACGACTGTTCATTTACGTTTTATCGAATATCTCGGTTCCTGAGCAAGATAGAGCCTTGAAATTTGGATTATAAATACCTTCTTAAAATTCCTCAACTTTCTGTATCCCCGAAAATATTCTACGACTTTTAGATCGGCTGCAACATCAAAAAGAAAAGTGTAAATTTACGTTTTATCGAATATCTCGGTTCCTGAGCGAGATAGAGCCTTGAAATTTGGACTATAAATACCTTTCTGTATCCCCGAATATAGTCTACGACTGTTCATTTACGTTTTATCGAATATCTCGGTTCCTGAGCAAGATAGAGCCTTGAAATTTGGACTTTAAATACTTTCTCGAAATTCCTCAACTTTCTGTATCCCCGAAAATATTCTACGAATTTTAGATCGGCTGCAACATCAAAAAGAAAAGTGTAAATTTACGTTTTATCGAATATCTCGGTTCCTGAGCGACTATAAATACCTTTCTGTATCCCCGAATATAGTCTACGACTGTTCATTTACGTATTATCGAATATCTCGGTTCCTGAGCGAGATAGAGCCTTGAAATTTGGATTATAAATACCTTCTTAAAATTCCTCAACTTTCTGTATCCCCGAAAATATTCTACGACTTTTAGATCGGCTGCAACATCAAAAAGAAAAGTGTAAATTTACGTTTTATCGAATATCTCGGTTCCTGAGCGAGATAGAGCCTTGAAATTTGGACTATAAATACCTTTCTGTATCCCCGAATATAGTCTACGACTGTTCATTTACGTTTTATCGAATATCTCGGTTCCTGAGCGAGATAGAGCCTTGAAATTTGGACTATAAATACCTTTTCGAAATTCCTCAACTTTCTGTATCCCCGAATTTAGTCTACGACTGTTCATTTACGTTTTATCGAATATCTCGGTTCCTGAGCAAGATAGAGCCTTGAAATTTGGATTATAAATACCTTCTTAAAATTCCTCAACTTTCTGTATCCCCGAAAATATTCTACGACTTTTAGATCGGCTGCAACATCAAAAAGAAAAGTGTAAATTTACGTTTTATCGAATATCTCGGTTCCTGAGCGAGATAGAGCCTTGAAATTTGGACTATAAATACCTTTCTGTATCCCCGAATATAGTCTACGACTGTTCATTTACGTTTTATCGAATATCTCGGTTCCTGAGCAAGATAGAGCCTTGAAATTTGGACTTTAAATACTTTCTCGAAATTCCTCAACTTTCTGTATCCCCGAAAATATTCTACGAATTTTAGATCGGCTGCAACATCAAAAAGAAAAGTGTAAATTTACGTTTTATCGAATATCTCGGTTCCTGAGCGACTATAAATACCTTTCTGTATCCCCGAATATAGTCTACGACTGTTCATTTACGTTTTATCGAATATCTCGGTTCCTGAGCGAGATAGAGCCTTGAAATTTGGACTATAAATACCTTTTCGAAATTCCTCAACTTTCTGTATCCCCGAATATAGTCTACGACTGTTCATTTACGTTTTATCGAATATCTCGGTTCCTGAGCAAGATAGAGCCTTGAAATTTGGACTTTAAATACTTTCTCGAAATTCCTCAACTTTCTGTATCCCCGAAAATATTCTACGAATTTTAGATCGGCTGCAACATCAAAAAGAAAAGTGTAAATTTACGTTTTATCGAATATCTCGGTTCCTGAGCGACTATAAATACCTTTCTGTATCCCCGAATATAGTCTACGACTGTTCATTTACGTTTTATCGAATATCTCGGTTCCTGAGCGAGATAGAGCCTTGAAATTTGGACTATAAATACCTTTTCGAAATTCCTCAACTTTCTGTATCCCCGAATATAGTCTACGACTGTTCAATTACGTTTTATCGAATATCTCGGTTCCTGAGCGAGATAGAGCCTTGAAATTTGGATTATAAATACCTTCTCAAAATTCCTCAACTTTCTGTATCCCCGAAAATATTCTACGACTTTTAGATCGGCTGCAACATCAAAAAGAAAAGTGTAAATTTACGTTTTATCGAATATCTCGGTTCCTGAGCGACTATAAATACCTTTCTGTATCCCCGAATATAGTCTACGACTGTTCATTTACGTTTTATCGAATATCTCGGTTCCTGAGCGAGATAGAGCCTTGAAATTTGGACTATAAATACCTTTTCGAAATTCCTCAACTTTCTGTATCCCCGAATATAGTCTACGACTGTTCATTTACGTTTTATCGAATATCTCGGTTCCTGAGCAAGATAGAGCCTTGAAATTTGGACTTTAAATACTTTCTCGAAATTCCTCAACTTTCTGTATCCCCGAAAATATTCTACGAATTTTAGATCGGCTGCAACATCAAAAAGAAAAGTGTAAATTTACGTTTTATCGAATATCTCGGTTCCTGAGCGACTATAAATACCTTTCTGTATCCCCGAATATAGTCTACGACTGTTCATTTACGTTTTATCGAATATCTCGGTTCCTGAGCGAGATAGAGCCTTGAAATTTGGACTATAAATACCTTTTCGAAATTCCTCAACTTTCTGTATCCCCGAATATAGTCTACGACTGTTCATTTACGTTTTATCGAATATCTCGGTTCCTGAGCGAGATAGAGCCTTGAAATTTGGACTATAAATACCTTTTCGAAATTCCTCAACTTTCTGTATCCCCGAATATAGTCTACGACTGTTCATTTACGTTTTATCGAATATCTCGGTTCCTGAGCGAGATAGAGCCTTGAAATTTGGACTATAAATACCTTTCTGTATCCCCGAATATAGTCTACGACTGTTCATTTACGTTTTATCGAATATCTCGGTTCCTGAGCGAGATAGAGTCTTGAAATTTGGGTTATAAATACCTTCTCCAAATTCCTCAACTTTCTGTATCCCCGAAAATATTCTACGACTTTTAGATCGGCTGCAACATCAAAAAGAAAAGTGTAAATTTACGTTTTATCGAATATCTCGGTTCCTGAGCGACTATAAATACCTTTCTGTATCCCCGAATATAGTCTACGACTGTTCATTTACGTTTTATCGAATATCTCGGTTCCTGAGCGAGATAGAGCCTTGAAATTTGGACTATAAATACCTTTTCGAAATTCCTCAACTTTCTGTATCCCCGAATATAGTCTACGACTGTTCATTTACGTTTTATCGAATATCTCGGTTCCTGAGCAAGATAGAGCCTTGAAATTTGGACTTTAAATACTTTCTCGAAATTCCTCAACTTTCTGTTTCCCCGAAAATATTCTACGAATTTTAGATCGGCTGCAACATCAAAAAGAAAAGTGTAAATTTACGTTTTATCGAATATCTCGGTTCCTGAGCGACTATAAATACCTTTCTGTATCCCCGAATATAGTCTACGACTGTTCATTTACGTTTTATCGAATATCTCGGTTCCTGAGCGAGATAGAGTTTTGAAATTTGGACTATAAATACCTTTTCGAAATTCCTCAACTTTCTGTATCCCCGAATATAGTCTACGACTGTTCATTTACGTTTTATCGAATATCTCGGTTCCTGAGCGAGATAGAGCCTTGAAATTTGGACTATAAATACCTTTCTGTATCCCCGAATATAGTCTACGACTGTTCATTTACGTTTTATCGAATATCTCGGTTCCTGAGCAAGATAGAGCCTTGAAATTTGGGTTATAAATACCTTCTCCAAATTCCTCAACTTTCTGTATCCCCGAAAATATTCTACGACTTTTAGATCGGCTGCAACATCAAAAAGAAAAGTGTAAATTTACGTTTTATCGAATATCTCGGTTCCTGAGCGACTATAAATACCTTTCTGTATCCCCGAATATAGTCTACGACTGTTCATTTACGTTTTATCGAATATCTCGGTTCCTGAGCGAGATAGAGCCTTGAAATTTGGACTATAAATACCTTTTCGAAATTCCTCAACTTTCTGTATCCCCGAATATAGTCTACGACTGTTCATTTACGTATTATCGAATATCTCGGTTCCTGAGCAAGATAGAGCCTTGAAATTTGGACTTTAAATACTTTCTCGAAATTCCTCAACTTTCTGTATCCCCGAAAATATTCTACGAATTTTAGATCGGCTGCAACATCAAAAAGAAAAGTGTAAATTTACGTTTTATCGAATATCTCGGTTCCTGAGCGACTATAAATACCTTTCTGTATCCCCGAATATAGTCTACGACTGTTCATTTACGTTTTATCGAATATCTCGGTTCCTGAGCGAGATAGAGCCTTGAAATTTGGACTATAAATACCTTTTCGAAATTCCTCAACTTTCTGTATCCCCGAATATAGTCTACGACTGTTCATTTACGTTTTATCGAATATCTCGGTTCCTGAGCGAGATAGAGCCTTGAAATTTGGACTATAAATACCTTTTCGAAATTCCTCAACTTTCTGTATCCCCGAATATAGTCTACGACTGTTCATTTACGTTTTATCGAATATCTCGGTTCCTGAGCGAGATAGAGCCTTGAAATTTGGACTATAAATACCTTTCTGTATCCCCGAATATAGTCTACGACTGTTCATTTACGTTTTATCGAATATCTCGGTTCCTGAGCGAGATAGAGTCTTGAAATTTGGGTTATAAATACCTTCTCCAAATTCCTCAACTTTCTGTATCCCCGAAAATATTCTACGACTTTTAGATCGGCTGCAACATCAAAAAGAAAAGTGTAAATTTACGTTTTATCGAATATCTCGGTTCCTGAGCGACTATAAATACCTTTCTGTATCCCCGAATATAGTCTACGACTGTTCATTTACGTTTTATCGAATATCTCGGTTCCTGAGCGAGATAGAGCCTTGAAATTTGGACTATAAATACCTTTTCGAAATTCCTCAACTTTCTGTATCCCCGAATATAGTCTACGACTGTTCATTTACGTTTTATCGAATATCTCGGTTCCTGAGCAAGATAGAGCCTTGAAATTTGGACTTTAAATACTTTCTCGAAATTCCTCAACTTTCTGTTTCCCCGAAAATATTCTACGAATTTTAGATCGGCTGCAACATCAAAAAGAAAAGTGTAAATTTACGTTTTATCGAATATCTCGGTTCCTGAGCGACTATAAATACCTTTCTGTATCCCCGAATATAGTCTACGACTGTTCATTTACGTTTTATCGAATATCTCGGTTCCTGAGCGAGATAGAGTTTTGAAATTTGGACTATAAATACCTTTTCGAAATTCCTCAACTTTCTGTATCCCCGAATATAGTCTACGACTGTTCATTTACGTTTTATCGAATATCTCGGTTCCTGAGCGAGATAGAGCCTTGAAATTTGGACTATAAATACCTTTCTGTATCCCCGAATATAGTCTACGACTGTTCATTTACGTTTTATCGAATATCTCGGTTCCTGAGCAAGATAGAGCCTTGAAATTTGGGTTATAAATACCTTCTCCAAATTCCTCAACTTTCTGTATCCCCGAAAATATTCTACGACTTTTAGATCGGCTGCAACATCAAAAAGAAAAGTGTAAATTTACGTTTTATCGAATATCTCGGTTCCTGAGCGACTATAAATACCTTTCTGTATCCCCGAATATAGTCTACGACTGTTCATTTACGTTTTATCGAATATCTCGGTTCCTGAGCGAGATAGAGCCTTGAAATTTGGACTATAAATACCTTTTCGAAATTCCTCAACTTTCTGTATCCCCGAATATAGTCTACGACTGTTCATTTACGTATTATCGAATATCTCGGTTCCTGAGCGAGATAGAGCCTTGAAATTTGGATTATAAATACCTTCTCAAAATTCCTCAACTTTCTGTATCCCCGAAAATATTCTACGACTTTTAGATCGGCTGCAACATCAAAAAGAAAAGTGTAAATTTACGTTTTATCGAATATCTCGGTTCCTGAGCGAGATAGAGCCTTGAAATTTGGACTATAAATACCTTTCTGTATCCCCGAATATAGTCTACGACTGTTCATTTACGTTTTATCGAATATCTCGGTTCCTGAGCAAGATAGAGCCTTGAAATTTGGACTTTAAATACTTTCTCGAAATTCCTCAACTTTCTGTATCCCCGAAAATATTCTACGAATTTTAGATCGGCTGCAACATCAAAAAGAAAAGTGTAAATTTACGTTTTATCGAATATCTCGGTTCCTGAGCGACTATAAATACCTTTCTGTATCCCCGAATATAGTCTACGACTGTTCATTTACGTTTTATCGAATATCTCGGTTCCTGAGCGAGATAGAGCCTTGAAATTTGGACTATAAATACCTTTTCGAAATTCCTCAACTTTCTGTATCCCCGAATATAGTCTACGACTGTTCATTTACGTATTATCGAATATCTCGGTTCCTGAGCGAGATAGAGCCTTGAAATTTGGATTATAAATACCTTCTCAAAATTCCTCAACTTTCTGTATCCCCGAAAATATTCTACGACTTTTAGATCGGCTGCAACATCAAAAAGAAAAGTGTAAATTTACGTTTTATCGAATATCTCGGTTCCTGAGCGAGATAGAGCCTTGAAATTTGGACTATAAATACCTTTCTGTATCCCCGAATATAGTCTACGACTGTTCATTTACGTTTTATCGAATATCTCGGTTCCTGAGCGAGATAGAGCCTTGAAATTTGGACTATAAATACCTTTTCGAAATTCCTCAACTTTCTGTATCCCCGAAAATATTCTACGACTTTTAGATCGGCTGCAACATCAAAAAGAAAAGTGTAAATTTACGTTTTATCGAATATCTCGGTTCCTGAGCGAGATAGAGCCTTGAAATTTGGACTATAAATACCTTTCTGTATCCCCGAATATAGTCTACGACTGTTCATTTACGTTTTATCGAATATCTCGGTTCCTGAGCGAGATAGAGCCTTGAAATTTGGACTATAAATACCTTTTCGAAATTCCTCAACTTTCTGTATCCCCGAATGTAGTCTACGACTGTTCATTTACGTTTTATCGAATATCTCGGTTCCTGAGCGAGATAGAGCCTTGAAATTTGGACTATAAATACCTTTCTGTATCCCCGAATATAGTCTACGACTCTTCATTTACGTTTTATCGAATATCTCGGTTCCTGAGCGAGATAGAGTCTTGAAATTTGGGTTATAAATACCTTCTCCAAATTCCTCAACTTTCTGTATCCCCGAAAATATTCTACGACTTTTAGATCGGCTGCAACATCAAAAAGAAAAGTGTAAATTTACGTTTTATCGAATATCTCGGTTCCTGAGCGACTATAAATACCTTTCTGTATCCCCGAATATAGTCTACGACTGTTCATTTACGTATTATCGAATATCTCGGTTCCTGAGCGAGATAGAGCCTTGAAATTTGGATTATAAATACCTTCTCAAAATTCCTCAACTTTCTGTATCCCCGAAAATATTCTACGACTTTTAGATCGGCTGCAACATCAAAAAGAAAAGTGTAAATTTACGTTTTATCGAATATCTCGGTTCCTGAGCGAGATAGAGCCTTGAAATTTGGACTATAAATACCTTTCTGTATCCCCGAATATAGTCTACGACTGTTCATTTACGTTTTATCGAATATCTCGGTTCCTGAGCAAGATAGAGCCTTGAAATTTGGACTTTAAATACTTTCTCGAAATTCCTCAACTTTCTGTATCCCCGAAAATATTCTACGAATTTTAGATCGGCTGCAACATCAAAAAGAAAAGTGTAAATTTACGTTTTATCGAATATCTCGGTTCCTGAGCGACTATAAATACCTTTCTGTATCCCCGAATATAGTCTACGACTGTTCATTTACGTTTTATCGAATATCTCGGTTCCTGAGCGAGATAGAGCCTTGAAATTTGGACTATAAATACCTTTTCGAAATTCCTCAACTTTCTGTATCCCCGAATATAGTCTACGACTGTTCATTTACGTATTATCGAATATCTCGGTTCCTGAGCGAGATAGAGCCTTGAAATTTGGATTATAAATACCTTCTCAAAATTCCTCAACTTTCTGTATCCCCGAAAATATTCTACGACTTTTAGATCGGCTGCAACATCAAAAAGAAAAGTGTAAATTTACGTTTTATCGAATATCTCGGTTCCTGAGCGAGATAGAGCCTTGAAATTTGGACTATAAATACCTTTCTGTATCCCCGAATATAGTCTACGACTGTTCATTTACGTTTTATCGAATATCTCGGTTCCTGAGCGAGATAGAGCCTTGAAATTTGGACTATAAATACCTTTTCGAAATTCCTCAACTTTCTGTATCCCCGAAAATATTCTACGACTTTTAGATCGGCTGCAACATCAAAAAGAAAAGTGTAAATTTACGTTTTATCGAATATCTCGGTTCCTGAGCGAGATAGAGCCTTGAAATTTGGACTATAAATACCTTTCTGTATCCCCGAATATAGTCTACGACTGTTCATTTACGTTTTATCGAATATCTCGGTTCCTGAGCGAGATAGAGCCTTGAAATTTGGACTATAAATACCTTTTCGAAATTCCTCAACTTTCTGTATCCCCGAATGTAGTCTACGACTGTTCATTTACGTTTTATCGAATATCTCGGTTCCTGAGCGAGATAGAGCCTTGAAATTTGGACTATAAATACCTTTCTGTATCCCCGAATATAGTCTACGACTCTTCATTTACGTTTTATCGAATATCTCGGTTCCTGAGCGAGATAGAGTCTTGAAATTTGGGTTATAAATACCTTCTCCAAATTCCTCAACTTTCTGTATCCCCGAAAATATTCTACGACTTTTAGATCGGCTGCAACATCAAAAAGAAAAGTGTAAATTTACGTTTTATCGAATATCTCGGTTCCTGAGCGACTATAAATACCTTTCTGTATCCCCGAATATAGTCTACGACTGTTCATTTACGTTTTATCGAATATCTCGGTTCCTGAGCGAGATAGAGCCTTGAAATTTGGATTATAAATACCTTCTCAAAATTCCTCAACTTTCTGTATCCCCGAAAATATTCTACGACTTTTAGATCGGCTGCAACATCAAAAAGAAAAGTGTAAATTTACGTTTTATCGAATATCTCGGTTCCTGAGCGAGATAGAGCCTTGAAATTTGGACTATAAATACCTTTCTGTATCCCCGAATATAGTCTACGACTGTTCATTTACGTTTTATCGAATATCTCGGTTCCTGAGCGAGATAGAGCCTTGAAATTTGGACTATAAATACCTTTTCGAAATTCCTCAACTTTCTGTATCCCCGAAAATATTCTACGACTTTTAGATCGGCTGCAACATCAAAAAGAAAAGTGTAAATTTACGTTTTATCGAATATCTCGGTTCCTGAGCGAGATAGAGCCTTGAAATTTGGACTATAAATACCTTTCTGTATCCCCGAATATAGTCTACGACTGTTCATTTACGTTTTATCGAATATCTCGGTTCCTGAGCGAGATAGAGCCTTGAAATTTGGACTATAAATACCTTTTCGAAATTCCTCAACTTTCTGTATCCCCGAATGTAGTCTACGACTGTTCATTTACGTTTTATCGAATATCTCGGTTCCTGAGCGAGATAGAGCCTTGAAATTTGGACTATAAATACCTTTCTGTATCCCCGAATATAGTCTACGACTGTTCATTTACGTTTTATCGAATATCTCGGTTCCTGAGCGAGATAGAGTCTTGAAATTTGGGTTATAAATACCTTCTCCAAATTCCTCAACTTTCTGTATCCCCGAAAATATTCTACGACTTTTAGATCGGCTGCAACATCAAAAAGAAAAGTGTAAATTTACGTTTTATCGAATATCTCGGTTCCTGAGCGACTATAAATACCTTTCTGTATCCCCGAATATAGTCTACGACTGTTCATTTACGTTTTATCGAATATCTCGGTTCCTGAGCGAGATAGAGCCTTGAAATTTGGACTATAAATACCTTTTCGAAATTCCTCAACTTTCTGTATCCCCGAATATAGTCTACGACTGTTCATTTACGTTTTATCGAATATCTCGGTTCCTGAGCAAGATAGAGCCTTGAAATTTGGACTATAAATACCTTCTCGAAATTCCTCAACTTTCTGTATCCCCGAAAATATTCTACGAATTTTAGATCGGCTGCAACATCAAAAAGAAAAGTGTAAATTTACGTTTTATCGAATATCTCGGTTCCTGAGCGACTATAAATACCTTTCTGTATCCCCGAATATAGTCTACGACTGTTCATTTACGTTTTATCGAATATCTCGGTTCCTGAGCGAGATAGAGCCTTGAAATTTGGACTATAAATACCTTTTCGAAATTCCTCAACTTTCTGTATCCCCGAATATAGTCTACGACTGTTCAATTACGTTTTATCGAATATCTCGGTTCCTGAGCGAGATAGAGCCTTGAAATTTGGATTATAAATACCTTCTCAAAATTCCTCAACTTTCTGTATCCCCGAAAATATTCTACGACTTTTAGATCGGCTGCAACATCAAAAAGAAAAGTGTAAATTTACGTTTTATCGAATATCTCGGTTCCTGAGCGACTATAAATACCTTTCTGTATCCCCGAATATAGTCTACGACTGTTCATTTACGTTTTATCGAATATCTCGGTTCCTGAGCGAAATAGAGCCTTGAAATTTGGACTATAAATACCTTTTCGAAATTCCTCAACTTTCTGTATCCCCGAATGTAGTCTACGACTGTTCATTTACGTTTTATCGAATATCTCGGTTCCTGAGCGAGATAGAGCCTTGAAATTTGGGTTATAAATACCTTCTCCAAATTTCTCAACTTTCTGTATCCCCGAAAATATTCTACGACTTTTAGATCGGCTGCAACATCAAAAAGAAAAGTGTAAATGTACGTTTTATCGAATATCTCGGTTCCTGAGCGACTATAAATACCTTTCTGTATCCCCGAATATAGTCTACGACTGTTCATTTACGTTTTATCGAATATCTCGGTTCCTGAGCGAGATAGAGCCTTGAAATTTGGACTATAAATACCTTTTCGAAATTCCTCAACTTTCTGTATCCCCGAATATAGTCTACGACTGTTCATTTACGTATTATCGAATATCTCGGTTCCTGAGCGAGATAGAGCCTTGAAATTTGGATTATAAATACCTTCTCAAAATTCCTCAACTTTCTGTATCCCCGAAAATATTCTACGACTTTTAGATCGGCTGCAACATCAAAAAGAAAAGTGTAAATTTACGTTTTATCGAATATCTCGGTTCCTGAGCGAGATAGAGCCTTGAAATTTGGACTATAAATACCTTTCTGTATCCCCGAATATAGTCTACGACTGTTCATTTACGTTTTATCGAATATCTCGGTTCCTGAGCGAAATAGAGCCTTGAAATTTGGACTATAAGTAGCTTTTCGAAATTCCTCAACTTTCTGTATCCCCGAATGTAGTCTACGACTGTTCATTTACGTTTTATCGAATATCTCGGTTCCTGAGCGAGATAGAGCCTTGAAATTTGGATTATAAATACCTTCTCAAAATTCCTCAACTTTCTGTATCCCCTGCAACATCAAAAAGAAAAGTGTAAATTTACGTTTTATCGAATATCTCGGTTCCTGAGCGACTATAAATACCTTTCTGTATCCCCGAATATAGTCTACGACTGTTCATTTACGTTTTATCGAATATCTCGGTTCCTGAGCGAGATAAATCTGTATCCCCGAATATAGTCTACGACTGTTCATTTACGTTTTATCGAATATCTCGGTTCCTGAGCGAGATAGAGCCTTGAAATTTGGACTATAAATACCTTTTCGAAATACCTCAACTTTCTGTATCCCCGAATGTAGTCTACGACTGTTCATTTACGTTTTATCGAATATCTCGGTTCCTGAGCGAGATAGAGCCTTGAAATTTGGATTATAAATACCTTCTCAAAATTCCTCAACTTTCTGTATCCCCTGCAACATCAAAAAGAAAAGTGTAAATTTACGTTTTATCGAATATCTCGGTTCCTGAGCGACTATAAATACCTTTCTGTATCCCCGAATATAGTCTACGACTGTTCATTTACGTTTTATCGAATATCTCGGTTCCTGAGCGAGATAAATCTGTATCCCCGAATATAGTCTACGACTGTTCATTTACGTTTTATCGAATATCTCGGTTCCTGAGCGAGATAGAGCCTTGAAATTTGGGTTATAAATACCTTCTCCAAATTCCTCAACTTTCTGTATCCCCGAAAATATTCTACGACTTTTAGATCGGCTGCAACATCAAAAAGAAAAGTGTAAATTTACGTTTTATCGAATATCTCGGTTCCTGAGCGAGATAGAGCCTTGAAATTTGGACTATAAATACCTTTCTGTATCCCCGAATATAGTCTACGACTGTTCATTTACGTTTTATCGAATATCTCGGTTCCTGAGCGAGATAGAGCCTTGAAATTTGGACTATAAATACCTTTTCGAAATTCCTCAACTTTCTGTATCCCCGAAAATATTCTACGAATTTTAGATCGGCTGCAACATCAAAAAGAAAAGTGTAAATTTACGTTTTATCGAATATCTCGGTTCCTGAGCGACTATAAATACCTTTCTGTATCCCCGAATATAGTCTACGACTGTTCATTTACGTTTTATCGAATATCTCGGTTCCTGAGCGAGATAAATCTGTATCCCCGAATATAGTCTACGACTGTTCATTTACGTTTTATCGAATATCTCGGTTCCTGAGCGAGATAGAGCCTTGAAATTTGGACTATAAATACCTTTTCGAAATACCTCAACTTTCTGTATCCCCGAATGTAGTCTACGACTGTTCATTTACGTTTTATCGAATATCTCGGTTCCTGAGCGAGATAGAGCCTTGAAATTTGGATTATAAATACCTTCTCAAAATTCCTCAACTTTCTGTATCCCCTGCAACATCAAAAAGAAAAGTGTAAATTTACGTTTTATCGAATATCTCGGTTCCTGAGCGACTATAAATACCTTTCTGTATCCCCGAATATAGTCTACGACTGTTCATTTACGTTTTATCGAATATCTCGGTTCCTGAGCGAGATAAATCTGTATCCCCGAATATAGTCTACGACTGTTCATTTACGTTTTATCGAATATCTCGGTTCCTGAGCGAGATAGAGCCTTGAAATTTGGGTTATAAATACCTTCTCCAAATTCCTCAACTTTCTGTATCCCCGAAAATATTCTACGACTTTTAGATCGGCTGCAACATCAAAAAGAAAAGTGTAAATTTACGTTTTATCGAATATCTCGGTTCCTGAGCGAGATAGAGCCTTGAAATTTGGACTATAAATACCTTTCTGTATCCCCGAATATAGTCTACGACTGTTCATTTACGTTTTATCGAATATCTCGGTTCCTGAGCGAGATAGAGCCTTGAAATTTGGACTATAAATACCTTTTCGAAATTCCTCAACTTTCTGTATCCCCGAAAATATTCTACGAATTTTAGATCGGCTGCAACATCAAAAAGAAAAGTGTAAATTTACGTTTTATCGAATATCTCGGTTCCTGAGCGACTATAAATACCTTTCTGTATCCCCGAATATAGTCTACGACTGTTCATTTACGTTTTATCGAATATCTCGGTTCCTGAGCGAGATAGAGCCTTGAAATTTGGACTATAAATACCTTTTCGAAATTCCTCAACTTTCTGTATCCCCGAATATAGTCTACGACTGTTCAATTACGTTTTATCGAATATCTCGGTTCCTGAGCGAGATAGAGCCTTGAAATTTGGATTATAAATACCTTCTCAAAATTCCTCAACTTTCTGTATCCCCGAAAATATTCTACGACTTTTAGATCGGCTGCAACATCAAAAAGAAAAGTGTAAATTTACGTTTTATCGAATATCTCGGTTCCTGAGCGACTATAAATACCTTTCTGTATCCCCGAATATAGTCTACGACTGTTCATTTACGTTTTATCGAATATCTCGGTTCCTGAGCGAGATAGAGCCTTGAAATTTGGACTATAAATACCTTTTCGAAATTCCTCAACTTTCTGTATCCCCGAATATAGTCTACGACTGTTCATTTACGTTTTATCGAATATCTCGGTTCCTGAGCAAGATAGAGCCTTGAAATTTGGACTATAAATACCTTCTCGAAATTCCTCAACTTTCTGTATCCCCGAAAATATTCTACGAATTTTAGATCGGCTGCAACATCAAAAAGAAAAGTGTAAATTTACGTTTTATCGAATATCTCGGTTCCTGAGCGACTATAAATACCTTTCTGTATCCCCGAATATAGTCTACGACTGTTCATTTACGTTTTATCGAATATCTCGGTTCCTGAGCGAGATAGAGCCTTGAAATTTGGACTATAAATACCTTTTCGAAATTCCTCAACTTTCTGTATCCCCGAATATAGTCTACGACTGTTCAATTACGTTTTATCGAATATCTCGGTTCCTGAGCGAGATAGAGCCTTGAAATTTGGATTATAAATACCTTCTCAAAATTCCTCAACTTTCTGTATCCCCGAAAATATTCTACGACTTTTAGATCGGCTGCAACATCAAAAAGAAAAGTGTAAATTTACGTTTTATCGAATATCTCGGTTCCTGAGCGACTATAAATACCTTTCTGTATCCCCGAATATAGTCTACGACTGTTCATTTACGTTTTATCGAATATCTCGGTTCCTGAGCGAAATAGAGCCTTGAAATTTGGACTATAAATACCTTTTCGAAATTCCTCAACTTTCTGTATCCCCGAATGTAGTCTACGACTGTTCATTTACGTTTTATCGAATATCTCGGTTCCTGAGCGAGATAGAGCCTTGAAATTTGGGTTATAAATACCTTCTCCAAATTTCTCAACTTTCTGTATCCCCGAAAATATTCTACGACTTTTAGATCGGCTGCAACATCAAAAAGAAAAGTGTAAATGTACGTTTTATCGAATATCTCGGTTCCTGAGCGACTATAAATACCTTTCTGTATCCCCGAATATAGTCTACGACTGTTCATTTACGTTTTATCGAATATCTCGGTTCCTGAGCGAGATAGAGCCTTGAAATTTGGACTATAAATACCTTTTCGAAATTCCTCAACTTTCTGTATCCCCGAATATAGTCTACGACTGTTCATTTACGTATTATCGAATATCTCGGTTCCTGAGCGAGATAGAGCCTTGAAATTTGGATTATAAATACCTTCTCAAAATTCCTCAACTTTCTGTATCCCCGAAAATATTCTACGACTTTTAGATCGGCTGCAACATCAAAAAGAAAAGTGTAAATTTACGTTTTATCGAATATCTCGGTTCCTGAGCGACTATAAATACCTTTCTGTATCCCCGAATATAGTCTACGACTGTTCATTTACGTTTTATCGAATATCTCGGTTCCTGAGCGAAATAGAGCCTTGAAATTTGGACTATAAATACCTTTTCGAAATTCCTCAACTTTCTGTATCCCCGAATGTAGTCTACGACTGTTCATTTACGTTTTATCGAATATCTCGGTTCCTGAGCGAGATAGAGCCTTGAAATTTGGGTTATAAATACCTTCTCCAAATTTCTCAACTTTCTGTATCCCCGAAAATATTCTACGACTTTTAGATCGGCTGCAACATCAAAAAGAAAAGTGTAAATGTACGTTTTATCGAATATCTCGGTTCCTGAGCGACTATAAATACCTTTCTGTATCCCCGAATATAGTCTACGACTGTTCATTTACGTTTTATCGAATATCTCGGTTCCTGAGCGAGATAGAGCCTTGAAATTTGGACTATAAATACCTTTTCGAAATTCCTCAACTTTCTGTATCCCCGAATATAGTCTACGACTGTTCATTTACGTATTATCGAATATCTCGGTTCCTGAGCGAGATAGAGCCTTGAAATTTGGATTATAAATACCTTCTCAAAATTCCTCAACTTTCTGTATCCCCGAAAATATTCTACGACTTTTAGATCGGCTGCAACATCAAAAAGAAAAGTGTAAATTTACGTTTTATCGAATATCTCGGTTCCTGAGCGAGATAGAGCCTTGAAATTTGGACTATAAATACCTTTCTGTATCCCCGAATATAGTCTACGACTGTTCATTTACGTTTTATCGAATATCTCGGTTCCTGAGCGAAATAGAGCCTTGAAATTTGGACTATAAGTAGCTTTTCGAAATTCCTCAACTTTCTGTATCCCCGAATGTAGTCTACGACTGTTCATTTACGTTTTATCGAATATCTCGGTTCCTGAGCGAGATAGAGCCTTGAAATTTGGATTATAAATACCTTCTCAAAATTCCTCAACTTTCTGTATCCCCTGCAACATCAAAAAGAAAAGTGTAAATTTACGTTTTATCGAATATCTCGGTTCCTGAGCGACTATAAATACCTTTCTGTATCCCCGAATATAGTCTACGACTGTTCATTTACGTTTTATCGAATATCTCGGTTCCTGAGCGAGATAAATCTGTATCCCCGAATATAGTCTACGACTGTTCATTTACGTTTTATCGAATATCTCGGTTCCTGAGCGAGATAGAGCCTTGAAATTTGGACTATAAATACCTTTTCGAAATACCTCAACTTTCTGTATCCCCGAATGTAGTCTACGACTGTTCATTTACGTTTTATCGAATATCTCGGTTCCTGAGCGAGATAGAGCCTTGAAATTTGGATTATAAATACCTTCTCAAAATTCCTCAACTTTCTGTATCCCCTGCAACATCAAAAAGAAAAGTGTAAATTTACGTTTTATCGAATATCTCGGTTCCTGAGCGACTATAAATACCTTTCTGTATCCCCGAATATAGTCTACGACTGTTCATTTACGTTTTATCGAATATCTCGGTTCCTGAGCGAGATAAATCTGTATCCCCGAATATAGTCTACGACTGTTCATTTACGTTTTATCGAATATCTCGGTTCCTGAGCGAGATAGAGCCTTGAAATTTGGACTATAAATACCTTTTCGAAATACCTCAACTTTCTGTATCCCCGAATGTAGTCTACGACTGTTCATTTACGTTTTATCGAATATCTCGGTTCCTGAGCGAGATAGAGCCTTGAAATTTGGATTATAAATACCTTCTCAAAATTCCTCAACTTTCTGTATCCCCTGCAACATCAAAAAGAAAAGTGTAAATTTACGTTTTATCGAATATCTCGGTTCCTGAGCGACTATAAATACCTTTCTGTATCCCCGAATATAGTCTACGACTGTTCATTTACGTTTTATCGAATATCTCGGTTCCTGAGCGAGATAAATCTGTATCCCCGAATATAGTCTACGACTGTTCATTTACGTTTTATCGAATATCTCGGTTCCTGAGCGAGATAGAGCCTTGAAATTTGGGTTATAAATACCTTCTCCAAATTCCTCAACTTTCTGTATCCCCGAAAATATTCTACGACTTTTAGATCGGCTGCAACATCAAAAAGAAAAGTGTAAATTTACGTTTTATCGAATATCTCGGTTCCTGAGCGAGATAGAGCCTTGAAATTTGGACTATAAATACCTTTCTGTATCCCCGAATATAGTCTACGACTGTTCATTTACGTTTTATCGAATATCTCGGTTCCTGAGCGAGATAGAGCCTTGAAATTTGGACTATAAATACCTTTTCGAAATTCCTCAACTTTCTGTATCCCCGAATATAGTCTACGACTGTTCATTTACGTTTTATCGAATATCTCGGTTCCTGAGCAAGATAGAGCCTTGAAATTTGGACTATAAATACCTTCTCGAAATTCCTCAACTTTCTGTATCCCCGAAAATATTCTACGAATTTTAGATCGGCTGCAACATCAAAAAGAAAAGTGTAAATTTACGTTTTATCGAATATCTCGGTTCCTGAGCGACTATAAATACCTTTCTGTATCCCCGAATATAGTCTACGACTGTTCACTTACGTTTTATCGAATATCTCGGTTCCTGAGCGAGATAGAGCCTTGAAATTTGGATTATAAATACCTTCTCAAAATTCCTCAACTTTCTGTATCCCCTGCAACATCAAAAAGAAAAGTGTAAATTTACGTTTTATCGAATATCTCGGTTCCTGAGCGACTATAAATACCTTTCTGTATCCCCGAATATAGTCTACGACTGTTCATTTACGTTTTATCGAATATCTCGGTTCCTGAGCGAGATAAATCTGTATCCCCGAATATAGTCTACGACTGTTCATTTACGTTTTATCGAATATCTCGGTTCCTGAGCGAGATAGAGCCTTGAAATTTGGGTTATAAATACCTTCTCCAAATTCCTCAACTTTCTGTATCCCCGAAAATATTCTACGAATTTTAGATCGGCTGCAACATCAAAAAGAAAAGTGTAAATTTACGTTTTATCGAATATCTCGGTTCCTGAGCGACTATAAATACCTTTCTGTATCCCCGAATATAGTCTACGACTGTTCATTTACGTTTTATCGAATATCTCGGTTCCTGAGCGAGATAGAGCCTTGAAATTTGGACTATAAATACCTTTTCGAAATTCCTCAACTTTCTGTTTCCCCGAAAATATTCTACGAATTTTAGATCGGCTGCAACATCAAAAAGAAAAGTGTAAATTTACGTTTTATCGAATATCTCGGTTCCTGAGCGACTATAAATACCTTTCTGTATCCCCGAATATAGTCTACGACTGTTCATTTACGTTTTATCGAATATCTCGGTTCCTGAGCGAGATAGAGCCTTGAAATTTGGACTATAAATACCTTTTCGAAATTCCTCAACTTTCTGTATCCCCGAAAATATTCTACGACTTTTAGATCGGCTGCAACATCAAAAAGAAAAGTGTAAATTTACGTTTTATCGAATATCTCGGTTCCTGAGCGAGATAGAGCCTTGAAATTTGGACTATAAATACCTTTCTGTATCCCCGAATATAGTCTACGACTGTTCATTTACGTTTTATCGAATATCTCGGTTCTCGAGCGAGATAGAGACTTGAAATTTGGACTATAAATAGCTTTTCGAAATTCCTCAACTTTCTGTATCCCCGAATGTAGTCTACGACTTTTAGATCGGCTGCAACATCAAAAAGAAAAGTGTAAATTTACGTTTTATCGAATATCTCGGTTCCTGAGCGAGATAGAGCCTTGAAATTTGGACTATAAATACCTTTCTGTATCCCCGAATATAGTCTACGACTGTTCATTTACGTTTTATCGAATATCTCGGTTCCTGAGCGAGATAGAGCCTTGAAATTTGGACTATAAATACCTTTTCGAAATTCCTCAACTTTCTGTATCCCCGAATGTAGTCTACGACTGTTCATTTACGTTTTATCGAATATCTCGGTTCCTGAGCGAGATAGAGCCTTGAAATTTGGGTTATAAATACCTTCTCCAAATTCCTCAACTTTCTGTATCCCCGTAAATATTCTACGACTTTTAGATCGGCTGCAACATCAAAAAGAAAAGTGTAAATTTACGTTTTATCGAATATCTCGGTTCCTGAGCGAGATAGAGCCTTGAAATTTGGACTATAAATACCTTTCTGTATCCCCGAATATAGTCTACGACTGTTCATTTACGTTTTATCGAATATCTCGGTTCCTGAGCGAGATAGAGCCTTGAAATTTGGACTATAAATACCTTTTCGAAATTCCTCAACTTTCTGTATCCCCGAATATAGTCTACGACTGTTCATTTACGTTTTATCGAATATCTCGGTTCCTGAGCAAGATAGAGCCTTGAAATTTGGACTATAAATACCTTCTCGAAATTCCTCAACTTTCTGTATCCCCGAAAATATTCTACGAATTTTAGATCGGCTGCAACATCAAAAAGAAAAGTGTAAATTTACGTTTTATCGAATATCTCGGTTCCTGAGCGACTATAAATACCTTTCTGTATCCCCGAATATAGTCTACGACTGTTCATTTACGTTTTATCGAATATCTCGGTTCCTGAGCGAGATAGAGCCTTGAAATTTGGACTATAAATACCTTTTCGAAATTCCTCAACTTTCTGTATCCCCGAATATAGTCTACGACTGTTCATTTACGTATTATCGAATATCTCGGTTCCTGAGCGAGATAGAGCCTTGAAATTTGGACTATAAATACCTTTCTGTATCCCCGAATATAGTCTACGACTGTTCATTTACGTTTTATCGAATATCTCGGTTCCTGAGCGAGATAAATCTGTATCCCCGAATATAGTCTACGACTGTTCATTTACGTTTTATCGAATATCTCGGTTCCTGAGCGAGATAGAGCCTTGAAATTTGGACTATAAATACCTTTTCGAAATACCTCAACTTTCTGTATCCCCGAATGTAGTCTACGACTGTTCATTTACGTTTTATCGAATATCTCGGTTCCTGAGCGAGATAGAGCCTTGAAATTTGGATTATAAATACCTTCTCAAAATTCCTCAACTTTCTGTATCCCCTGCAACATCAAAAAGAAAAGTGTAAATTTACGTTTTATCGAATATCTCGGTTCCTGAGCGACTATAAATACCTTTCTGTATCCCCGAATATAGTCTACGACTGTTCATTTACGTTTTATCGAATATCTCGGTTCCTGAGCGAGATAAATCTGTATCCCCGAATATAGTCTACGACTGTTCATTTACGTTTTATCGAATATCTCGGTTCCTGAGCGAGATAGAGCCTTGAAATTTGGGTTATAAATACCTTCTCCAAATTCCTCAACTTTCTGTATCCCCGAAAATATTCTACGACTTTTAGATCGGCTGCAACATCAAAAAGAAAAGTGTAAATTTACGTTTTATCGAATATCTCGGTTCCTGAGCGAGATAGAGCCTTGAAATTTGGACTATAAATACCTTTCTGTATCCCCGAATATAGTCTACGACTGTTCATTTACGTTTTATCGAATATCTCGGTTCCTGAGCGAGATAGAGCCTTGAAATTTGGACTATAAATACCTTTTCGAAATTCCTCAACTTTCTGTATCCCCGAATATAGTCTACGACTGTTCATTTACGTTTTATCGAATATCTCGGTTCCTGAGCGAGATAGAGCCTTGAAATTTGGACTATAAATACCTTTTCGAAATTCCTCAACTTTCTGTTTCCCCGAAAATATTCTACGAATTTTAGATCGGCTGCAACATCAAAAAGAAAAGTGTAAATTTACGTTTTATCGAATATCTCGGTTCCTGAGCGACTATAAATACCTTTCTGTATCCCCGAATATAGTCTACGACTGTTCATTTACGTTTTATCGAATATCTCGGTTCCTGAGCGAGATAGAGCCTTGAAATTTGGACTATAAATACCTTTTCGAAATTCCTCAACTTTCTGTATCCCCGAAAATATTCTACGACTTTTAGATCGGCTGCAACATCAAAAAGAAAAGTGTAAATTTACGTTTTATCGAATATCTCGGTTCCTGAGCGACTATAAATACCTTTCTGTATCCCCGAATATAGTCTACGACTGTTCATTTACGTTTTATCGAATATCTCGGTTCTCGAGCGAGATAGAGACTTGAAATTTGGACTATAAATAGCTTTTCGAAATTCCTCAACTTTCTGTATACCCGAATGTAGTCTACGACTTTTAGATCGGCTGCAACATCAAAAAGAAAAGTGTAAATTTACGTTTTATCGAATATCTCGGTTCCTGAGCGAGATAGAGCCTTGAAATTTGGACTATAAATACCTTTCTGTATCCCCGAATATAGTCTACGACTGTTCATTTACGTTTTATCGAATATCTCGGTTCCTGAGCGAGATAGAGCCTTGAAATTTGGACTATAAATACCTTTTCGAAATTCCTCAACTTTCTGTATCCCCGAATGTAGTCTACGACTGTTCATTTACGTTTTATCGAATATCTCGGTTCCTGAGCGAGATAGAGCCTTGAAATTTGGGTTATAAATACCTTCTCCAAATTCCTCAACTTTCTGTATCCCCGTAAATATTCTACGACTTTTAGATCGGCTGCAACATCAAAAAGAAAAGTGTAAATTTACGTTTTATCGAATATCTCGGTTCCTGAGCGAGATAGAGCCTTGAAATTTGGACTATAAATACCTTTCTGTATCCCCGAATATAGTCTACGACTGTTCATTTACGTTTTATCGAATATCTCGGTTCCTGAGCGAGATAGAGCCTTGAAATTTGGACTATAAATACCTTTTCGAAATTCCTCAACTTTCTGTATCCCCGAATATAGTCTACGACTGTTCATTTACGTTTTATCGAATATCTCGGTTCCTGAGCAAGATAGAGCCTTGAAATTTGGACTATAAATACCTTCTCGAAATTCCTCAACTTTCTGTATCCCCGAAAATATTCTACGAATTTTAGATCGGCTGCAACATCAAAAAGAAAAGTGTAAATTTACGTTTTATCGAATATCTCGGTTCCTGAGCGACTATAAATACCTTTCTGTATCCCCGAATATAGTCTACGACTGTTCATTTACGTTTTATCGAATATCTCGGTTCCTGAGCGAGATAGAGCCTTGAAATTTGGACTATAAATACCTTTTCGAAATTCCTCAACTTTCTGTATCCCCGAATATAGTCTACGACTGTTCATTTACGTATTATCGAATATCTCGGTTCCTGAGCGAGATAGAGCCTTGAAATTTGGACTATAAATACCTTTCTGTATCCCCGAATATAGTCTACGACTGTTCATTTACGTTTTATCGAATATCTCGGTTCCTGAGCGAGATAGAGCCTTGAAATTTGGACTATAAATACCTTTTCGAAATTCCTCAACTTTCTGTATCCCCGAATGTAGTCTACGACTGTTCATTTACGTTTTATCGAATATCTCGGTTCCTGAGCGAGATAGAGCCTTGAAATTTGGGTTATAAATACCTTCTCCAAATTCCTCAACTTTCTGTATCCCCGAAAATATTCTACGACTTTTAGATCGGCTGCAACATCAAAAAGAAAAGTGTAAATTTACGTTTTATCGAATATCTCGGCTCCTGAGCGAGATAGAGCCTTGAAATTTGGACTATAAATACCTTTCTGTATCCCCGAATATAGTCTACGACTGTTCATTTACGTTTTATCGAATATCTCGGTTCCTGAGCGAAATAGAGCCTTGAAATTTGGACTATAAATAGCTTTTCGAAATTCCTCAACTTTCTGTATCCCCGAATGTAGTCTACGACTGTTCATTTACGTTTTATCGAATATCTCGGTTCCTGAGCGAGATAGAGCCTTGAAATTTGGACTATAAATACCTTCTCAAAATTCCTCAACTTTCTGTATCCCCTGCAACATCAAAAAGAAAAGTGTAAATTTACGTTTTATCGAATATCTCGGTTCCTGAGCGACTATAAATACCTTTCTGTATCCCCGAATATAGTCTACGACTGTTCATTTACGTATTATCGAATATCTCGGTTCCTGAGCGAGATAGAGCCTTGAAATTTGGACTATAAATACCTTTCTGTATCCCCGAATATAGTCTACGACTGTTCATTTACGTTTTATCGAATATCTCGGTTCCTGAGCGAGATAGAGCCTTGAAATTTGGACTATAAATACCTTCTCGAAATTCCTCAACTTTCTGTATCCCCGAAAATATTCTACGAATTTTAGATCGGCTGCAACATCAAAAAGAAAAGTGTAAATTTACGTTTTATCGAATATCTCGGTTCCTGAGCGACTATAAATACCTTTCTGTATCCCCGAATATAGTCTACGACTGTTCATTTACGTTTTATCGAATATCTCGGTTCCTGAGCGAGATAGAGCCTTGAAATTTGGACTATAAATACCTTTTCGAAATTCCTCAACTTTCTGTATCCCCGAAAATATTCTACGACTTTTAGATCGGCTGCAACATCAAAAAGAAAAGTGTAAATTTACGTTTTATCGAATATCTCGGTTCCTGAGCGAGATAGAGCCTTGAAATTTGGACTATAAATACCTTTCTGTATCCCCGAATATAGTCTACGACTGTTCATTTACGTTTTATCGAATATCTCGGTTCTCGAGCGAGATAGAGACTTGAAATTTGGACTATAAATAGCTTTTCGAAATTCCTCAACTTTCTGTATCCCCGAATGTAGTCTACGACTGTTCATTTACGTTTTTATCGAATATCTCGGTTCCTGAGCGAGATAGAGCCTTGAAATTTGGATTATAAATACCTTCTCGAAATTCCTCAACTTTCTGTATCCCCGAATATAGTCTACGACTGTTCATTTACGTTTTATCGAATATCTCGGTTCCTGAGCGAGATAGAGCCTTGAAATTTGGACTATAAATACCTTCTCGAAATTCCTCAACTTTCTGTATCCCCGAATGTAGTCTACGACTGTTCATTTACGTTTTATCGAATATCTCGGTTCCTGAGCGAGATAGAGCCTTGAAATTTGGATTATAAATACCTTCTCGAAATTCCTCAACTTTCTGTATCCCCGAATATAGTCTACGACTGTTCATTTACGTTTTATCGAATATCTCGGTTCCTGAGCGAGATAGAGCCTTGAAATTTGGACTATAAATACCTTCTCGAAATTCCTCAACTTTCTGTATCCCCGAATGTAGTCTACGACTGTTCATTTACGTTTTATCGAATATCTCGGTTCCTGAGCGAGATAGAGCCTTGAAATTTGGGTTATAAATACCTTCTCCAAATTCCTCAACTTTCTGTATCCCCGAAAATATTCTACGACTTTTAGATCGGCTGCAACATCAAAAAGAAAAGTGTAAATTTACGTTTTATCGAATATCTCGGTTCCTGAGCGAGATAGAGCCTTGAAATTTGGACTATAAATACCTTTCTGTATCCCCGAATATAGTCTACGACTGTTCATTTACGTTTTATCGAATATCTCGGTTCCTGAGCGAGATAGAGCCTTGAAATTTGGACTATAAATACCTTTTCGAAATTCCTCAACTTTCTGTATCCCCGAATATAGTCTACGACTGTTCATTTACGTTTTATCGAATATCTCGGTTCCTGAGCAAGATAGAGCCTTGAAATTTGGATTATAAATACCTTCTCAAAATTCCTCAACTTTCTGTATCCCCGAAAATATTCTACGAATTTTAGATCGGCTGCAACATCAAAAAGAAAAGTGTAAATTTACGTTTTATCGAATATCTCGGTTCCTGAGCGACTATAAATACCTTTCTGTATCCCCGAATATAGTCTACGACTGTTCATTTACGTTTTATCGAATATCTCGGTTCCTGAGCGAGATAGAGCCTTGAAATTTGGACTATAAATACCTTTTCGAAATTCCTCAACTTTCTGTATCCCCGAAAATATTCTACGACTTTTAGATCGGCTGCAACATCAAAAAGAAAAGTGTAAATTTACGTATTATCGAATATCTCGGTTCCTGAGCGAGATAGAGCCTTGAAATTTGGACTATAAATACCTTTCTGTATCCCCGAATATAGTCTACGACTGTTCATTTACGTTTTATCGAATATCTCGGTTCCTGAGCGAGATAGAGCCTTGAAATTTGGACTATAAATACCTTCTCGAAATTCCTCAACTTTCTGTATCCCCGAAAATATTCTACGAATTTTAGATCGGCTGCAACATCAAAAAGAAAAGTGTAAATTTACGTTTTATCGAATATCTCGGTTCCTGAGCGACTATAAATACCTTTCTGTATCCCCGAATATAGTCTACGACTGTTCATTTACGTTTTATCGAATATCTCGGTTCCTGAGCGAGATAGAGCCTTGAAATTTGGACTATAAATACCTTTTCGAAATTCCTCAACTTTCTGTATCCCCGAAAATATTCTACGACTTTTAGATCGGCTGCAACATCAAAAAGAAAAGTGTAAATTTACGTTTTATCGAATATCTCGGTTCCTGAGCGAGATAGAGCCTTGAAATTTGGACTATAAATACCTTTCTGTATCCCCGAATATAGTCTACGACTGTTCATTTACGTTTTATCGAATATCTCGGTTCTCGAGCGAGATAGAGACTTGAAATTTGGACTATAAATAGCTTTTCGAAATTCCTCAACTTTCTGTATCCCCGAATGTAGTCTACGACTGTTCATTTACGTTTTTATCGAATATCTCGGTTCCTGAGCGAGATAGAGCCTTGAAATTTGGATTATAAATACCTTCTCGAAATTCCTCAACTTTCTGTATCCCCGAATATAGTCTACGACTGTTCATTTACGTTTTATCGAATATCTCGGTTCCTGAGCGAGATAGAGCCTTGAAATTTGGACTATAAATACCTTCTCGAAATTCCTCAACTTTCTGTATCCCCGAATGTAGTCTACGACTGTTCATTTACGTTTTATCGAATATCTCGGTTCCTGAGCGAGATAGAGCCTTGAAATTTGGGTTATAAATACCTTCTCCAAATTCCTCAACTTTCTGTATCCCCGAAAATATTCTACGACTTTTAGATCGGCTGCAACATCAAAAAGAAAAGTGTAAATTTACGTTTTATCGAATATCTCGGTTCCTGAGCGAGATAGAGCCTTGAAATTTGGACTATAAATACCTTTCTGTATCCCCGAATATAGTCTACGACTGTTCATTTACGTTTTATCGAATATCTCGGTTCCTGAGCGAGATAGAGCCTTGAAATTTGGACTATAAATACCTTTTCGAAATTCCTCAACTTTCTGTATCCCCGAATATAGTCTACGACTGTTCATTTACGTTTTATCGAATATCTCGGTTCCTGAGCAAGATAGAGCCTTGAAATTTGGATTATAAATACCTTCTCAAAATTCCTCAACTTTCTGTATCCCCGAAAATATTCTACGACTTTTAGATCGGCTGCAACATCAAAAAGAAAAGTGTAAATTTACGTTTTATCGAATATCTCGGTTCCTGAGCGAGATAGAGCCTTGAAATTTGGACTATAAATACCTTTCTGTATCCCCGAATATAGTCTACGACTGTTCATTTACGTTTTATCGAATATCTCGGTTCCTGAGCGAGATAGAGCCTTGAAATTTGGACTATAAATACCTTTACGAAATTCCTCAACTTTCTGTATCCCCGAATATAGTCTTCGACTGTTCATTTACGTTTTATCGAATATCTCGGTTCCTGAGCGAGATAGAGCCTTGAAATTTGGACTATAAATACCTTTTCGAAATTCCTCAACTTTCTGTATCCCCGAATGTAGTCTACGACTGTTCATTTACGTTTTATCGAATATCTCGGTTCCTGAGCGAGATAGAGCCTTGAAATTTGGGTTATAAATACCTTCTCCAAATTCCTCAACTTTCTGTATCCCCGAAAATATTCTACGACTTTTAGATCGGCTGCAACATCAAAAAGAAAAGTGTAAATTTACGTTTTATCGAATATCTCGGTTCCTGAGCGAGATAGAGCCTTGAAATTTGGACTATAAATACCTTTCTGTATCCCCGAATATAGTCTACGACTGTTCATTTACGTTTTATCGAATATCTCGGTTCCTGAGCGAGATAGAGCCTTGAAATTTGGACTATAAATACCTTTTCGAAATTCCTCAACTTTCTGTATCCCCGAATATAGTCTTCGACTGTTCATTTACGTTTTATCGAATATCTCGGTTCCTGAGCGAGATAGAGCCTTGAAATTTGGACTATAAATACCTTTCTGTATCCCCGAATATAGTCTACGACTGTTCATTTACGTTTTATCGAATATCTCGGTTCCTGAGCGAGATAGAGCCTTGAAATTTGGACTATAAATACCTTTTCGAAATTCCTCAACTTTCTGTATCCCCGAATGTAGTCTACGACTGTTCATTTACGTTTTATCGAATATCTCGGTTCCTGAGCGAGATAGAGCCTTGAAATTTGGGTTATAAATACCTTCTCCAAATTCCTCAACTTTCTGTATCCCCGAAAATATTCTACGACTTTTAGATCGGCTGCAACATCAAAAAGAAAAGTGTAAATTTACGTTTTATCGAATATCTCGGTTCCTGAGCGAGATAGAGCCTTGAAATTTGGACTATAAATACCTTTCTGTATCCCCGAATATAGTCTACGACTGTTCATTTACGTTTTATCGAATATCTCGGTTCCTGAGCGAGATAGAGCCTTGAAATTTGGACTATAAATACCTTTTCGAAATTCCTCAACTTTCTGTATCCCCGAAAATATTCTACGAATTTTAGATCGGCTGCAACATCAAAAAGAAAAGTGTAAATTTACGTTTTATCGAATATCTCGGTTCCTGAGCGACATTAAATACCTTTCTGTATCCCCGAATATAGTCTACGACTGTTCATTTACGTTTTATCGAATATCTCGGTTCCTGAGCGAGATAGAGCCTTGAAATTTGGACTATAAATACCTTTTCGAAATTCCTCAACTTTCTGTATCCCCGAATATAGTCTACGACTGTTCATTTACGTATTATCGAATATCTCGGTTCCTGAGCGAGATAGAGCCTTGAAATTTGGACTATAAATACCTTTCTGTATCCCCGAATATAGTCTACGACTGTTCATTTACGTTTTATCGAATATCTCGGTTCCTGAGCGAGATAGAGCCTTGAAATTTGGACTATAAATACCTTTTCGAAATTCCTCAACTTTCTGTATCCCCGAATGTAGTCTACGACTGTTCATTTACGTTTTATCGAATATCTCGGTTCCTGAGCGAGATAGAGCCTTGAAATTTGGGTTATAAATACCTTCTCCAAATTCCTCAACTTTCTGTATCCCCGAAAATATTCTACGACTTTTAGATCGGCTGCAACATCAAAAAGAAAAGTGTAAATTTACGTTTTATCGAATATCTCGGTTCCTGAGCGAGATAGAGCCTTGAAATTTGGACTATAAATAGCTTTTCGAAATTCCTCAACTTTCTGTATCCCCGAATGTAGTCTACGACTGTTCATATACGTTTTATCGAATATCTCGGTTCCTGAGCAAGATAGAGCCTTGAAATTTGGACTATAAATACCTTCTCAAAATTCCTCAACTTTCTGTATCCCCTGCAACATCAAAAAGAAAAGTGTAAATTTACGTTTTATCGAATATCTCGGTTCCTGAGCGACTATAAATACCTTTCTGTATCCCCGAATATAGTCTACGACTGTTCATTTACGTATTATCGAATATCTCGGTTCCTGAGCGAGATAGAGCCTTGAAATTTGGACTATAAATACCTTTCTGTATCCCCGAATATAGTCTACGACTGTTCATTTACGTTTTATCGAATATCTCGGTTCCTGAGCGAGATAGAGCCTTGAAATTTGGACTATAAATACCTTTTCGAAATTCCTCAACTTTCTGTATCCCCGAATGTAGTCTACGACTGTTCATTTACGTTTTATCGAATATCTCGGTTCCTGAGCGAGATAGAGCCTTGAAATTTGGGTTATAAATACCTTCTCCAAATTCCTCAACTTTCTGTATCCCCGAAAATATTCTACGACTTTTAGATCGGCTGCAACATCAAAAAGAAAAGTGTAAATTTACGTTTTATCGAATATCTCGTTTCCTGAGCGAGATAGAGCCTTGAAATTTGGACTATAAATACCTTTCTGTATCCCCGAATATAGTCTACGACTGTTCATTTACGTTTTATCGAATATCTCGGTTCCTGAGCGAGATAGAGCCTTGAAATTTGGACTATAAATACCTTTTCGAAATTCCTCAACTTTCTGTATCCCCGAATATAGTCTTCGACTGTTCATTTACGTTTTATCGAATATCTCGGTTCCTGAGCGAGATAGAGCCTTGAAATTTGGACTATAAATACCTTTTCGAAATTCCTCAACTTTCTGTATCCCCGAATGTAGTCTACGACTGTTCATTTACGTTTTATCGAATATCTCGGTTCCTGAGCGAGATAGAGCCTTGAAATTTGGGTTATAAATACCTTCTCCAAATTCCTCAACTTTCTGTATCCCCGAAAATATTCTACGACTTTTAGATCGGCTGCAACATCAAAAAGAAAAGTGTAAATTTACGTTTTATCGAATATCTCGGTTCCTGAGCGAGATAGAGCCTTGAAATTTGGACTATAAATACCTTTCTGTATCCCCGAATATAGTCTACGACTGTTCATTTACGTTTTATCGAATATCTCGGTTCCTGAGCGAGATAGAGCCTTGAAATTTGGACTATAAATACCTTTTCGAAATTCCTCAACTTTCTGTATCCCCGAAAATATTCTACGAATTTTAGATCGGCTGCAACATCAAAAAGAAAAGTGTAAATTTACGTTTTATCGAATATCTCGGTTCCTGAGCGACTATAAATACCTTTCTGTATCCCCGAATATAGTCTACGACTGTTCATTTACGTTTTATCGAATATCTCGGTTCCTGAGCGAGATAGAGCCTTGAAATTTGGACTATAAATACCTTTTCGAAATTCCTCAACTTTCTGTATCCCCGAATATAGTCTACGACTGTTCATTTACGTATTATCGAATATCTCGGTTCCTGAGCGAGATAGAGCCTTGAAATTTGGACTATAAATACCTTTCTGTATCCCCGAATATAGTCTACGACTGTTCATTTACGTTTTATCGAATATCTCGGTTCCTGAGCGAGATAGAGCCTTGAAATTTGGACTATAAATACCTTTTCGAAATTCCTCAACTTTCTGTATCCCCGAATGTAGTCTACGACTGTTCATTTACGTTTTATCGAATATCTCGGTTCCTGAGCGAGATAGAGCCTTGAAATTTGGGTTATAAATACCTTCTCCAAATTCCTCAACTTTCTGTATCCCCGAAAATATTCTACGACTTTTAGATCGGCTGCAACATCAAAAAGAAAAGTGTAAATTTACGTTTTATCGAATATCTCGGTTCCTGAGCGAGATAGAGCCTTGAAATTTGGACTATAAATAGCTTTTCGAAATTCCTCAACTTTCTGTATCCCCGAATGTAGTCTACGACTGTTCATATACGTTTTATCGAATATCTCGGTTCCTGAGCAAGATAGAGCCTTGAAATTTGGACTATAAATACCTTCTCAAAATTCCTCAACTTTCTGTATCCCCTGCAACATCAAAAAGAAAAGTGTAAATTTACGTTTTATCGAATATCTCGGTTCCTGAGCGACTATAAATACCTTTCTGTATCCCCGAATATAGTCTACGACTGTTCATTTACGTATTATCGAATATCTCGGTTCCTGAGCGAGATAGAGCCTTGAAATTTGGACTATAAATACCTTTCTGTATCCCCGAATATAGTCTACGACTGTTCATTTACGTTTTATCGAATATCTCGGTTCCTGAGCGAGATAGAGCCTTGAAATTTGGACTATAAATACCTTTTCGAAATTCCTCAACTTTCTGTATCCCCGAATGTAGTCTACGACTGTTCATTTACGTTTTATCGAATATCTCGGTTCCTGAGCGAGATAGAGCCTTGAAATTTGGGTTATAAATACCTTCTCCAAATTCCTCAACTTTCTGTATCCCCGAAAATATTCTACGACTTTTAGATCGGCTGCAACATCAAAAAGAAAAGTGTAAATTTACGTTTTATCGAATATCTCGGTTCCTGAGCGAGATAGAGCCTTGAAATTTGGACTATAAATACCTTTCTGTATCCCCGAATATAGTCTACGACTGTTCATTTACGTTTTATCGAATATCTCGGTTCCTGAGCGAGATAGAGCCTTGAAATTTGGACTATAAATACCTTTTCGAAATTCCTCAACTTTCTGTATCCCCGAATATAGTCTTCGACTGTTCATTTACGTTTTATCGAATATCTCGGTTCCTGAGCGAGATAGAGCCTTGAAATTTGGACTATAAATACCTTTTCGAAATTCCTCAACTTTCTGTATCCCCGAATGTAGTCTACGACTGTTCATTTACGTTTTATCGAATATCTCGGTTCCTGAGCGAGATAGAGCCTTGAAATTTGGGTTATAAATACCTTCTCCAAATTCCTCAACTTTCTGTATCCCCGAAAATATTCTACGACTTTTAGATCGGCTGCAACATCAAAAAGAAAAGTGTAAATTTACGTTTTATCGAATATCTCGGTTCCTGAGCGAGATAGAGCCTTGAAATTTGGACTATAAATACCTTTCTGTATCCCCGAATATAGTCTACGACTGTTCATTTACGTTTTATCGAATATCTCGGTTCCTGAGCGAGATAGAGCCTTGAAATTTGGACTATAAATACCTTTTCGAAATTCCTCAACTTTCTGTATCCCCGAATATAGTCTTCGACTGTTCATTTACGTTTTATCGAATATCTCGGTTCCTGAGCGAGATAGAGCCTTGAAATTTGGACTATAAATACCTTTCTGTATCCCCGAATATAGTCTACGACTGTTCATTTACGTTTTATCGAATATCTCGGTTCCTGAGCGAGATAGAGCCTTGAAATTTGGACTATAAATACCTTTTCGAAATTCCTCAACTTTCTGTATCCCCGAATGTAGTCTACGACTGTTCATTTACGTTTTATCGAATATCTCGGTTCCTGAGCGAGATAGAGCCTTGAAATTTGGGTTATAAATACCTTCTCCAAATTCCTCAACTTTCTGTATCCCCGAAAATATTCTACGACTTTTAGATCGGCTGCAACATCAAAAAGAAAAGTGTAAATTTACGTTTTATCGAATATCTCGGTTCCTGAGCGAGATAGAGCCTTGAAATTTGGACTATAAATACCTTTCTGTATCCCCGAATATAGTCTACGACTGTTCATTTACGTTTTATCGAATATCTCGGTTCCTGAGCGAGATAGAGCCTTGAAATTTGGACTATAAATACCTTTTCGAAATTCCTCAACTTTCTGTATCCCCGAAAATATTCTACGAATTTTAGATCGGCTGCAACATCAAAAAGAAAAGTGTAAATTTACGTTTTATCGAATATCTCGGTTCCTGAGCGACTATAAATACCTTTCTGTATCCCCGAATATAGTCTACGACTGTTCATTTACGTTTTATCGAATATCTCGGTTCCTGAGCGAGATAGAGCCTTGAAATTTGGGTTATAAATACCTTCTCCAAATTCCTCAACTTTCTGTATCCCCGAAAATATTCTACGACTTTTAGATCGGCTGCAACATCAAAAAGAAAAGTGTAAATTTACGTTTTATCGAATATCTCGGTTCCTGAGCGAGATAGAGCCTTGAAATTTGGACTATAAATAGCTTTTCGAAATTCCTCAACTTTCTGTATCCCCGAATGTAGTCTACGACTGTTCATTTACGTTTTTATCGAATATCTCGGTTCCTGAGCGAGATAGAGCCTTGAAATTTGGATTATAAATACCTTCTCAAAATTCCTCAACTTTCTGTATCCCCGAAAATATTCTACGACTTTTAGATCGGCTGCAACATCAAAAAGAAAAGTGTAAATTTACGTTTTATCGAATATCTCGGTTCCTGAGCGAGATAGAGCCTTGAAATTTGGATTATAAATACCTTCTCAAAATTCCTCAACTTTCTGTATCCCCGAAAATATTCTACGACTTTTAGATCGGCTGCAACATCAAAAAGAAAAGTGTAAATTTACGTTTTATCGAATATCTCGGTTCCTGAGCGAGATAGAGCCTTGAAATTTGGACTATAAATACCTTTCTGTATCCCCGAATATAGTCTACGACTGTTCATTTACGTTTTATCGAATATCTCGGTTCCTGAGCGAGATAGAGCCTTGAAATTTGGACTATAAATACCTTTTCGAAATTCCTCAACTTTCTGTATCCCCGAATGTAGTCTACGACTGTTCATTTACGTTTTATCGAATATCTCGGTTCCTGAGCGAGATAGAGCCTTGAAATTTGGGTTATAAATACCTTCTCCAAATTCCTCAACTTTCTGTATCCCCGAAAATATTCTACGACTTTTAGATCGGCTGCAACATCAAAAAGAAAAGTGTAAATTTACGTTTTATCGAATATCTCGGTTCCTGAGCGAGATAGAGCCTTGAAATTTGGACTATAAATACCTTTCTGTATCCCCGAATATAGTCTACGACTGTTCATTTACGTTTTATCGAATATCTCGGTTCCTGAGCGAGATAGAGCCTTGAAATTTGGACTATAAATACCTTTTCGAAATTCCTCAACTTTCTGTATCCCCGAATGTAGTCTACGACTGTTCATTTACGTTTTATCGAATATCTCGGTTCCTGAGCGAGATAGAGCCTTGAAATTTGGACTATAAATACCTTTCTGTATCCCCGAATATAGTCTACGACTGTTCATTTACGTTTTATCGAATATCTCGGTTCCTGAGCGAGATAGAGCCTTGAAATTTGGACTATAAATACCTTTTCGAAATTCCTCAACTTTCTGTATCCCCGAATGTAGTCTACGACTGTTCATTTACGTTTTATCGAATATCTCGGTTCCTGAGCGAGATAGACCCTTGAAATTTGGGTTATAAATACCTTCTCCAAATTCCTCAACTTTCTGTATCCCCGAATGTAGTCTACGAATTTTAGATCGGCTGCAACATCAAAAAGAAAAGTGTAAATTTACGTTTTATCGAATATCTCGGTTCCTGAGCGACTATAAATACCTTTCTGTATCCCCGAATATAGTCTACGACTGTTCATTTACGTTTTATCGAATATCTCGGTTCCTGAGCGAGATAGAGCCTTGAAATTTGGACTATAAATACCTTTTCGAAATTCCTCAACTTTCTGTATCCCCGAATATAGTCTACGACTGTTCATTTACGTATTATCGAATATCTCGGTTCCTGAGCGAGATAGAGCCTTGAAATTTGGACTATAAATACCTTTTCGAAATTCCTCAACTTTCTGTATCCCCGAAAATATTCTACGACTTTTAGATCGGCTGCAACATCAAAAAGAAAAGTGTAAATTTACGTTTTATCGAATATCTCGGTTCCTGAGCGAGATAGAGCCTTGAAATTTGGACTATAAATACCTTTCTGTATCCCCGAATATAGTCTACGACTGTTCATTTACGTTTTATCGAATATCTCGGTTCTCGAGCGAGATAGAGACTTGAAATTTGGACTATAAATAGCTTTTCGAAATTCCTCAACTTTCTGTATCCCCGAATGTAGTCTACGACTGTTCATTTACGTTTTTATCGAATATCTCGGTTCCTGAGCGAGATAGAGCCTTGAAATTTGGACTATAAATACCTTTTCGAAATTCCTCAACTTTCTGTATCCCCGAATGTAGTCTACGACTGTTCATTTACGTTTTATCGAATATCTCGGTTCCTGAGCGAGATAGAGCCTTGAAATTTGGATTGTAAATACCTTCTCAAAATTCCTCAACTTTCTGTATCCCCGAAAATATTCTACGACTTTTAGATCGGCTGCAACATCAAAAAGAAAAGTGTAAATTTACGTTTTATCGAATATCTCGGTTCCTGAGCGAGATAGAGCCTTGAAATTTGGACTATAAATACCTTTCTGTATCCCCGAATATAGTCTACGACTGTTCATTTACGTTTTATCGAATATCTCGGTTCCTGAGCGAGATAGAGCCTTGAAATTTGGACTATAAATACATTTTCGAAATTCCTCAACTTTCTGTATCCCCGAATGTAGTCTACGACTGTTCATTTACGTTTTATCGAATATCTCGGTTCCTGAGCGAGATAGAGCCTTGAAATTTGGATTATAAATACCTTCTCAAAATTCCTCAACTTTCTGTATCCCCGAAAATATTCTACGACTTTTAGATCGGCTGCAACATCAAAAAGAAAAGTGTAAATTTACGTTTTATCGAATATCTCGGTTCCTGAGCGAGATAGAGCCTTGAAATTTGGACTATAAATACCTTTCTGTATCCCCGAATATAGTCTACGACTGTTCATTTACGTTTTATCGAATATCTCGGTTCCTGAGCGAGATAGAGCCTTGAAATTTGGACTATAAATACCTTTTCGAAATTCCTCAACTTTCTGTATCCCCGAATGTAGTCTACGACTGTTCATTTACGTTTTATCGAATATCTCGGTTCCTGAGCGAGATAGAGCCTTGAAATTTGGACTATAAATACCTTTCTGTATCCCCGAATATAGTCTACGACTGTTCATTTACGTTTTATCGAATATCTCGGTTCCTGAGCGAGATAGAGCCTTGAAATTTGGACTATAAATACCTTTTCGAAATTCCTCAACTTTCTGTATCCCCGAATATAGTCTACGACTGTTCATTTACGTATTATCGAATATCTCGGTTCCTGAGCGAGATAGAGCCTTGAAATTTGGACTATAAATACCTTTTCGAAATTCCTCAACTTTCTGTATCCCCGAAAATATTCTACGACTTTTAGATCGGCTGCAACATCAAAAAGAAAAGTGTAAATTTACGTTTTATCGAATATCTCGGTTCCTGAGCGAGATAGAGCCTTGAAATTTGGACTATAAATACCTTTCTGTATCCCCGAATATAGTCTACGACTGTTCATTTACGTTTTATCGAATATCTCGGTTCTCGAGCGAGATAGAGACTTGAAATTTGGACTATAAATAGCTTTTCGAAATTCCTCAACTTTCTGTATCCCCGAATGTAGTCTACGACTGTTCATTTACGTTTTTTCGAATATCTCGGTTCCTGAGCGAGATAGAGCCTTGAAATTTGGGTTATAAATACCTTCTCCAAATTCCTCAACTTTCTGTATCCCCGAAAATATTCTACGACTTTTAGATCGGCTGCAACATCAAAAAGAAAAGTGTAAATTTACGTTTTATCGAATATCTCGGTTCCTGAGCGAGATAGAGCCTTGAAATTTGGACTATAAATACCTTTCTGTATCCCCGAATATAGTCTACGACTGTTCATTTACGTTTTATCGAATATCTCGGTTCCTGAGCGAGATAGAGCCTTGAAATTTGGACTATAAATACCTTTTCGAAATTCCTCAACTTTCTGTATCCCCGAATGTAGTCTACGACTGTTCATTTACGTTTTATCGAATATCTCGGTTCCTGAGCAAGATAGAGCCTTGAAATTTGGATTATAAATACCTTCTCAAAATTCCTCAACTTTCTGTATCCCCGAAAATATTCTACGACTTTTAGATCGGCTGCAACATCAAAAAGAAAAGTGTAAATTTACGTTTTATCGAATATCTCGGTTCCTGAGCGAGATAGAGCCTTGAAATTTGGACTATAAATACCTTTCTGTATCCCCGAATATAGTCTACGACTGTTCATTTACGTTTTATCGAATATCTCGGTTCCTGAGCGAGATAGAGCCTTGAAATTTGGACTATAAATACCTTTTCGAAATTCCTCAACTTTCTGTATCCCCGAATGTAGTCTACGACTGTTCATTTACGTTTTATCGAATATCTCGGTTCCTGAGCGAGATAGAGCCTTGAAATTTGGGTTATAAATACCTTCTCCAAATTCCTCAACTTTCTGTATCCCCGAATATAGTCTACGACTGTTCATTTACGTTTTATCGAATATCTCGGTTCTCGAGCGAGATAGAGACTTGAAATTTGGACTATAAATAGCTTTTCGAAATTCCTCAACTTTCTGTATCCCCGAATGTAGTCTACGACTGTTCATTTACGTTTTTTCGAATATCTCGGTTCCTGAGCGAGATAGAGCCTTGAAATTTGGGTTATAAATACCTTCTCCAAATTCCTCAACTTTCTGTATCCCCGAAAATATTCTACGACTTTTAGATCGGCTGCAACATCAAAAAGAAAAGTGTAAATTTACGTTTTATCGAATATCTCGGTTCCTGAGCGAGATAGAGCCTTGAAATTTGGACTATAAATACCTTTCTGTATCCCCGAATATAGTCTACGACTGTTCATTTACGTTTTATCGAATATCTCGGTTCCTGAGCGAGATAGAGCCTTGAAATTTGGACTATAAATACCTTTTCGAAATTCCTCAACTTTCTGTATCCCCGAATGTAGTCTACGACTGTTCATTTACGTTTTATCGAATATCTCGGTTCCTGAGCAAGATAGAGCCTTGAAATTTGGATTATAAATACCTTCTCAAAATTCCTCAACTTTCTGTATCCCCGAAAATATTCTACGACTTTTAGATCGGCTGCAACATCAAAAAGAAAAGTGTAAATTTACGTTTTATCGAATATCTCGGTTCCTGAGCGAGATAGAGCCTTGAAATTTGGACTATAAATACCTTTCTGTATCCCCGAATATAGTCTACGACTGTTCATTTACGTTTTATCGAATATCTCGGTTCCTGAGCGAGATAGAGCCTTGAAATTTGGACTATAAATACCTTTTCGAAATTCCTCAACTTTCTGTATCCCCGAATGTAGTCTACGACTGTTCATTTACGTTTTATCGAATATCTCGGTTCCTGAGCGAGATAGAGCCTTGAAATTTGGGTTATAAATACCTTCTCCAAATTCCTCAACTTTCTGTATCCCCGAAAATATTCTACGACTTTTAGATCGGCTGCAACATCAAAAAGAAAAGTGTAAATTTACGTTTTATCGAATATCTCGGTTCCTGAGCGAGATAGAGCCTTGAAATTTGGACTATAAATACCTTTCTGTATCCCCGAATATAGTCTACGACTGTTCATTTACGTTTTATCGAATATCTCGGTTCCTGAGCGAGATAGAGCCTTGAAATTTGGACTATAAATACCTTTTCGAAATTCCTCAACTTTCTGTATCCCCGAATATAGTCTACGACTGTTCATTTACGTTTTATCGAATATCTCGGTTCCTGAGCAAGATAGAGCCTTGAAATTTGGACTATAAATACCTTCTCGAAATTCCTCAACTTTCTGTATCCCCGAAAATATTCTACGAATTTTAGATCGGCTGCAACATCAAAAAGAAAAGTGTAAATTTACGTTTTATCGAATATCTCGGTTCCTGAGCGACTATAAATACCTTTCTGTATCCCCGAATATAGTCTACGACTGTTCATTTACGTTTTATCGAATATCTCGGTTCCTGAGCGAGATAGAGCCTTGAAATTTGGACTATAAATACCTTTTCGAAATTCCTCAACTTTCTGTATCCCCGAAAATATTCTACGACTTTTAGATCGGCTGCAACATCAAAAAGAAAAGTGTAAATTTACGTTTTATCGAATATCTCGGTTCCTGAGCGAGATAGAGCCTTGAAATTTGGACTATAAATACCTTTCTGTATCCCCGAATATAGTCTACGACTGTTCATTTACGTTTTATCGAATATCTCGGTTCCTGAGCAAGATAGAGCCTTGAAATTTGGACTATAAATAGCTTTTCGAAATTCCTCAACTTTCTGTATCCCCGAATGTAGTCTACGACTGTTCATTTACGTTTTTATCGAATATCTCGGTTCCTGAGCGAGATAGAGCCTTGAAATTTGGACTATAAATACCTTTCTGTATCCCCGAATATAGTCTACGACTGTTCATTTACGTTTTATCGAATATCTCGGTTCCTGAGCGACTATAAATACCTTTCTGTATCCCCGAATATAGTCTACGACTGTTCATTTACGTTTTATCGAATATCTCGGTTCCTGAGCGAGATAGAGCCTTGAAATTTGGGTTATAAATACCTTCTCCAAATTCCTCAACTTTCTGTATCCCCGAAAATATTCTACGACTTTTAGATCGGCTGCAACATCAAAAAGAAAAGTGTAAATTTACGTTTTATCGAATATCTCGGTTCCTGAGCGAGATAGAGCCTTGAAATTTGGACTATAAATACCTTTCTGTATCCCCGAATATAGTCTACGACTGTTCATTTACGTTTTATCGAATATATCGGTTCCTGAGCGAGATAGAGCCTTGAAATTTGGACTATAAATACCTTTTTGAAATTCCTCAACTTTCTGTATCCCCGAATATAGTCTACGACTGTTCATTTACGTTTTATCGAATATCTCGGTTCCTGAGCAAGATAGAGCCTTGAAATTTGGACTATAAATACCTTCTCGAAATTCCTCAACTTTCTGTATCCCCGAAAATATTCTACGAATTTTAGATCGGCTGCAACATCAAAAAGAAAAGTGTAAATTTACGTTTTATCGAATATCTCGGTTCCTGAGCGACTATAAATACCTTTCTGTATCCCCGAATATAGTCTACGACTGTTCATTTACGTATTATCGAATATCTCGGTTCCTGAGCGAGATAGAGCCTTGAAATTTGGACTATAAATACCTTTCTGTATCCCCGAATATAGTCTACGACTGTTCATTTACGTTTTATCGAATATCTCGGTTCCTGAGCGAGATAGAGCCTTGAAATTTGGACTATAAATACCTTTTCGAAATTCCTCAACTTTCTGTATCCCCGAATGTAGTCTACGACTGTTCATTTACGTTTTATCGAATATCTCGGTTCCTGAGCGAGATAGAGCCTTGAAATTTGGACTATAAATACCTTTTCGAAATTCCTCAACTTTCTGTATCCCCGAATATAGTCTACGACTGTTCATTTACGTTTTATCGAATATCTCGGTTCCTGAGCAAGATAGAGCCTTGAAATTTGGATTATAAATACCTTCTCAAAATTCCTCAACTTTCTGTATCCCCGTAAATATTCTACGACTTTTAGATCGGCTGCAACATCAAAAAGAAAAGTGTAAATTTACGTTTTATCGAATATCTCGGTTCCTGAGCGAGATAGAGCCTTGAAATTTGGACTATAAATACCTTTCTGTATCCCCGAATATAGTCTACGACTGTTCATTTACGTTTTATCGAATATCTCGGTTCCTGAGCGAGATAGAGCCTTGAAATTTGGACTATAAATACCTTTTCGAAATTCCTCAACTTTCTGTATCCCCGAATATAGTCTACGACTGTTCATTTACGTATTATCGAATATCTCGGTTCCTGAGCGAGATAGAGCCTTGAAATTTGGACTATAAATACCTTTCTGTATCCCCGAATATAGTCTACGACTGTTCATTTACGTTTTATCGAATATCTCGGTTCCTGAGCGAGATAGAGCCTTGAAATTTGGACTATAAATACCTTTTCGAAATTCCTCAACTTTCTGTATCCCCGAATATAGTCTACGACTGTTCATTTACGTATTATCGAATATCTCGGTTCCTGAGCGAGATAGAGCCTTGAAATTTGGACTATAAATACCTTTCTGTATCCCCGAATATAGTCTACGACTGTTCATTTACGTTTTATCGAATATCTCGGTTCCTGAGCGAGATAGAGCCTTGAAATTTGGACTATAAATACCTTTTCGAAATTCCTCAACTTTCTGTATCCCCGAATGTAGTCTACGACTTTTAGATCGGCTGCAACATCAAAAAGAAAAGTGTAAATTTACGTTTTATCGAATATCTCGGTTCCTGAGCGAGATAGAGCCTTGAAATTTGGACTATAAATACCTTTCTGTATCCCCGAATATAGTCTACGACTGTTCATTTACGTTTTATCGAATATCTCGGTTCTCGAGCGAGATAAAGCCTTGAAATTTGGATTATAAATACCTTCTCAAAATTCCTCAACTTTCTGTATCCCCGAAAATATTCTACGACTTTTAGATCGGCTGCAACATCAAAAAGAAAAGTGTAAATTTACGTTTTATCGAATATCTCGGTTCCTGAGCGAGATAGAGCCTTGAAATTTGGACTATAAATACCTTTCTGTATCCCCGAATATAGTCTACGACTGTTCATTTACGTTTTATCGAATATCTCGGTTCCTGAGCGAGATAGAGCCTTGCAATTTGGACTATAAATACCTTTTCGAAATTCCTCAACTTTCTGTATCCTCGAATGTAGTCTACGACTGTTCATTTACGTTTTATCGAATATCTCGGTTCCTGAGCGAGATAGAGCCTTGAAATTTGGGTTATAAATACCTTCTCCAAATTCCTCAACTTTCTGTATCCCCGTAAATATTCTACGACTTTTAGATCGGCTGCAACATCAAAAAGAAAAGTGTAAATTTACGTTTTATCGAATATCTCGGTTCCTGAGCGAGATAGAGCCTTGAAATTTGGACTATAAATACCTTTCTGTATCCCCGAATATAGTCTACGACTGTTCATTTACGTTTTATCGAATATCTCGGTTCCTGAGCGAGATAGAGCCTTGAAATTTGGACTATAAATACCTTTTCGAAATTCCTCAACTTTCTGTATCCCCGAATATAGTCTACGACTGTTCATTTACGTTTTATCGAATATCTCGGTTCCTGAGCAAGATAGAGCCTTGAAATTTGGACTATAAATACCTTCTCGAAATTCCTCAACTTTCTGTATCCCCGAAAATATTCTACGAATTTTAGATCGGCTGCAACATCAAAAAGAAAAGTGTAAATTTACGTTTTATCGAATATCTCGGTTCCTGAGCGACTATAAATACCTTTCTGTATCCCCGAATATAGTCTACGACTGTTCATTTACGTTTTATCGAATATCTCGGTTCCTGAGCGAGATAGAGCCTTGAAATTTGGACTATAAATACCTTTTCGAAATTCCTCAACTTTCTGTATCCCCGAATATAGTCTACGACTGTTCATTTACGTATTATCGAATATCTCGGTTCCTGAGCGAGATAGAGCCTTGAAATTTGGACTATAAATACCTTTCTGTATCCCCGAATATAGTCTACGACTGTTCATTTACGTTTTATCGAATATCTCGGTTCCTGAGCGAGATAGAGCCTTGAAATTTGGACTATAAATACCTTTTCGAAATTCCTCAACTTTCTGTATCCCCGAATGTAGTCTACGACTGTTCATTTACGTTTTATCGAATATCTCGGTTCCTGAGCGAGATAGAGCCTTGAAATTTGGGTTATAAATACCTTCTCCAAATTCCTCAACTTTCTGTATCCCCGAAAATATTCTACGACTTTTAGATCGGCTGCAACATCAAAAAGAAAAGTGTAAATTTACGTTTTATCGAATATCTCGGTTCCTGAGCGAGATAGAGCCTTGAAATTTGGACTATAAATACCTTTCTGTATCCCCGAATATAGTCTACGACTGTTCATTTACGTTTTATCGAATATCTCGGTTCCTGAGCGAGATAGAGCCTTGAAATTTGGACTATAAATACCTTTCTGTATCCCCGAATATAGTCTACGACTGTTCATTTACGTTTTATCGAATATCTCGGTTCCTGAGCGAAATAGAGCCTTGAAATTTGGACTATAAATAGCTTTTCGAAATTCCTCAACTTTCTGTATCCCCGAATGTAGTCTACGACTGTTCATTTACGTTTTATCGAATATCTCGGTTCCTGAGCAAGATAGAGCCTTGAAATTTGGACTATAAATACCTTCTCAAAATTCCTCAACTTTCTGTATCCCCTGCAACATCAAAAAGAAAAGTGTAAATTTACGTTTTATCGAATATCTCGGTTCCTGAGCGACTATAAATACCTTTCTGTATCCCCGAATATAGTCTACGACTGTTCATTTACGTATTATCGAATATCTCGGTTCCTGAGCGAGATAGAGCCTTGAAATTTGGACTATAAATACCTTTTCGAAATTCCTCAACTTTCTGTATCCCCGAATATAGTCTACGACTGTTCATTTACGTTTTATCGAATATCTCGGTTCCTGAGCAAGATAGAGCCTTGAAATTTGGACTATAAATACCTTCTCGAAATTCCTCAACTTTCTGTATCCCCGAAAATATTCTACGAATTTTAGATCGGCTGCAACATCAAAAAGAAAAGTGTAAATTTACGTTTTATCGAATATCTCGGTTCCTGAGCGACTATAAATACCTTTCTGTATCCCCGAATATAGTCTACGACTGTTCATTTACGTTTTATCGAATATCTCGGTTCCTGAGCGAAATAGAGCCTTGAAATTTGGACTATAAATAGCTTTTCGAAATTCCTCAACTTTCTGTATCCCCGAATGTAGTCTACGACTGTTCATTTACGTTTTATCGAATATCTCGGTTCCTGAGCAAGATAGAGCCTTGAAATTTGGACTATAAATACCTTCTCAAAATTCCTCAACTTTCTGTATCCCCTGCAACATCAAAAAGAAAAGTGTAAATTTACGTTTTATCGAATATCTCGGTTCCTGAGCGACTATAAATACCTTTCTGTATCCCCGAATATAGTCTACGACTGTTCATTTACGTATTATCGAATATCTCGGTTCCTGAGCGAGATAGAGCCTTGAAATTTGGACTATAAATACCTTTTCGAAATTCCTCAACTTTCTGTATCCCCGAATATAGTCTACGACTGTTCATTTACGTTTTATCGAATATCTCGGTTCCTGAGCAAGATAGAGCCTTGAAATTTGGACTATAAATACCTTCTCGAAATTCCTCAACTTTCTGTATCCCCGAAAATATTCTACGAATTTTAGATCGGCTGCAACATCAAAAAGAAAAGTGTAAATTTACGTTTTATCGAATATCTCGGTTCCTGAGCGACTATAAATACCTTTCTGTATCCCCGAATATAGTCTACGACTGTTCATTTACGTTTTATCGAATATCTCGGTTCCTGAGCGAGATAGAGCCTTGAAATTTGGACTATAAATACCTTTTCGAAATTCCTCAACTTTCTGTATCCCCGAAAATATTCTACGACTTTTAGATCGGCTGCAACATCAAAAAGAAAAGTGTAAATTTACGTTTTATCGAATATCTCGGTTCCTGAGCGAGATAGAGCCTTGAAATTTGGACTATAAATACCTTTCTGTATCCCCGAATATAGTCTACGACTGTTCATTTACGTTTTATCGAATATCTCGGTTCCTGAGCGAGATAGAGCCTTGAAATTTGGACTATAAATACCTTTTCGAAATTCCTCAACTTTCTGTATCCCCGAATGTAGTCTACGACTGTTCATTTACGTTTTATCGAATATCTCGGTTCCTGAGCAAGATAGAGCCTTGAAATTTGGACTATAAATACCTTCTCAAAATTCCTCAACTTTCTGTATCCCCTGCAACATCAAAAAGAAAAGTGTAAATTTACGTTTTATCGAATATCTCGGTTCCTGAGCGACTATAAATACCTTTCTGTATCCCCGAATATAGTCTACGACTGTTCATTTACGTTTTATCGAATATCTCGGTTCTCGAGCGAGATAAAGCCTTGAAATTTGGATTATAAATACCTTCTCAAAATTCCTCAACTTTCTGTATCCCCGAAAATATTCTACGACTTTTAGATCGGCTGCAACATCAAAAAGAAAAGTGTAAATTTACGTTTTATCGAATATCTCGGTTCCTGAGCGAGATAGAGCCTTGAAATTTGGACTATAAATACCTTTCTGTATCCCCGAATATAGTCTACGACTGTTCATTTACGTTTTATCGAATATCTCGGTTCCTGAGCGAGATAGAGCCTTGCAATTTGGACTATAAATACCTTTTCGAAATTCCTCAACTTTCTGTATCCTCGAATGTAGTCTACGACTGTTCATTTACGTTTTATCGAATATCTCGGTTCCTGAGCGAGATAGAGCCTTGAAATTTGGGTTATAAATACCTTCTCCAAATTCCTCAACTTTCTGTATCCCCGTAAATATTCTACGACTTTTAGATCGGCTGCAACATCAAAAAGAAAAGTGTAAATTTACGTTTTATCGAATATCTCGGTTCCTGAGCGAGATAGAGCCTTGAAATTTGGACTATAAATACCTTTCTGTATCCCCGAATATAGTCTACGACTGTTCATTTACGTTTTATCGAATATCTCGGTTCCTGAGCGAGATAGAGCCTTGAAATTTGGACTATAAATACCTTTTCGAAATTCCTCAACTTTCTGTATCCCCGAATATAGTCTACGACTGTTCATTTACGTTTTATCGAATATCTCGGTTCCTGAGCAAGATAGAGCCTTGAAATTTGGACTATAAATACCTTCTCGAAATTCCTCAACTTTCTGTATCCCCGAAAATATTCTACGAATTTTAGATCGGCTGCAACATCAAAAAGAAAAGTGTAAATTTACGTTTTATCGAATATCTCGGTTCCTGAGCGACTATAAATACCTTTCTGTATCCCCGAATATAGTCTACGACTGTTCATTTACGTTTTATCGAATATCTCGGTTCCTGAGCGAGATAGAGCCTTGAAATTTGGACTATAAATACCTTTTCGAAATTCCTCAACTTTCTGTATCCCCGAATATAGTCTACGACTGTTCATTTACGTATTATCGAATATCTCGGTTCCTGAGCGAGATAGAGCCTTGAAATTTGGACTATAAATACCTTTCTGTATCCCCGAATATAGTCTACGACTGTTCATTTACGTTTTATCGAATATCTCGGTTCCTGAGCGAGATAGAGCCTTGAAATTTGGACTATAAATACCTTTTCGAAATTCCTCAACTTTCTGTATCCCCGAATGTAGTCTACGACTGTTCATTTACGTTTTATCGAATATCTCGGTTCCTGAGCGAGATAGAGCCTTGAAATTTGGGTTATAAATACCTTCTCCAAATTCCTCAACTTTCTGTATCCCCGAAAATATTCTACGACTTTTAGATCGGCTGCAACATCAAAAAGAAAAGTGTAAATTTACGTTTTATCGAATATCTCGGTTCCTGAGCGAGATAGAGCCTTGAAATTTGGACTATAAATACCTTTCTGTATCCCCGAATATAGTCTACGACTGTTCATTTACGTTTTATCGAATATCTCGGTTCCTGAGCGAGATAGAGCCTTGAAATTTGGACTATAAATACCTTTCTGTATCCCCGAATATAGTCTACGACTGTTCATTTACGTTTTATCGAATATCTCGGTTCCTGAGCGAAATAGAGCCTTGAAATTTGGACTATAAATAGCTTTTCGAAATTCCTCAACTTTCTGTATCCCCGAATGTAGTCTACGACTGTTCATTTACGTTTTATCGAATATCTCGGTTCCTGAGCAAGATAGAGCCTTGAAATTTGGACTATAAATACCTTCTCAAAATTCCTCAACTTTCTGTATCCCCTGCAACATCAAAAAGAAAAGTGTAAATTTACGTTTTATCGAATATCTCGGTTCCTGAGCGACTATAAATACCTTTCTGTATCCCCGAATATAGTCTACGACTGTTCATTTACGTATTATCGAATATCTCGGTTCCTGAGCGAGATAGAGCCTTGAAATTTGGACTATAAATACCTTTTCGAAATTCCTCAACTTTCTGTATCCCCGAATATAGTCTACGACTGTTCATTTACGTTTTATCGAATATCTCGGTTCCTGAGCAAGATAGAGCCTTGAAATTTGGACTATAAATACCTTCTCGAAATTCCTCAACTTTCTGTATCCCCGAAAATATTCTACGAATTTTAGATCGGCTGCAACATCAAAAAGAAAAGTGTAAATTTACGTTTTATCGAATATCTCGGTTCCTGAGCGACTATAAATACCTTTCTGTATCCCCGAATATAGTCTACGACTGTTCATTTACGTTTTATCGAATATCTCGGTTCCTGAGCGAAATAGAGCCTTGAAATTTGGACTATAAATAGCTTTTCGAAATTCCTCAACTTTCTGTATCCCCGAATGTAGTCTACGACTGTTCATTTACGTTTTATCGAATATCTCGGTTCCTGAGCAAGATAGAGCCTTGAAATTTGGACTATAAATACCTTCTCAAAATTCCTCAACTTTCTGTATCCCCTGCAACATCAAAAAGAAAAGTGTAAATTTACGTTTTATCGAATATCTCGGTTCCTGAGCGACTATAAATACCTTTCTGTATCCCCGAATATAGTCTACGACTGTTCATTTACGTATTATCGAATATCTCGGTTCCTGAGCGAGATAGAGCCTTGAAATTTGGACTATAAATACCTTTTCGAAATTCCTCAACTTTCTGTATCCCCGAATATAGTCTACGACTGTTCATTTACGTTTTATCGAATATCTCGGTTCCTGAGCAAGATAGAGCCTTGAAATTTGGACTATAAATACCTTCTCGAAATTCCTCAACTTTCTGTATCCCCGAAAATATTCTACGAATTTTAGATCGGCTGCAACATCAAAAAGAAAAGTGTAAATTTACGTTTTATCGAATATCTCGGTTCCTGAGCGACTATAAATACCTTTCTGTATCCCCGAATATAGTCTACGACTGTTCATTTACGTTTTATCGAATATCTCGGTTCCTGAGCGAGATAGAGCCTTGAAATTTGGACTATAAATACCTTTTCGAAATTCCTCAACTTTCTGTATCCCCGAAAATATTCTACGACTTTTAGATCGGCTGCAACATCAAAAAGAAAAGTGTAAATTTACGTTTTATCGAATATCTCGGTTCCTGAGCGAGATAGAGCCTTGAAATTTGGACTATAAATACCTTTCTGTATCCCCGAATATAGTCTACGACTGTTCATTTACGTTTTATCGAATATCTCGGTTCCTGAGCGAGATAGAGCCTTGAAATTTGGACTATAAATACCTTTTCGAAATTCCTCAACTTTCTGTATCCCCGAATGTAGTCTACGACTGTTCATTTACGTTTTATCGAATATCTCGGTTCCTGAGCAAGATAGAGCCTTGAAATTTGGACTATAAATACCTTCTCAAAATTCCTCAACTTTCTGTATCCCCTGCAACATCAAAAAGAAAAGTGTAAATTTACGTTTTATCGAATATCTCGGTTCCTGAGCGACTATAAATACCTTTCTGTATCCCCGAATATAGTCTACGACTGTTCATTTACGTTTTATCGAATATCTCGGTTCCTGAGCAAGATAGAGCCTTGAAATTTGGACTATAAATACCTTCTCGAAATTCCTCAACTTTCTGTATCCCCGAAAATATTCTACGAATTTTAGATCGGCTGCAACATCAAAAAGAAAAGTGTAAATTTACGTTTTATCGAATATCTCGGTTCCTGAGCGACTATAAATACCTTTCTGTATCCCCGAATATAGTCTACGACTGTTCATTTACGTTTTATCGAATATCTCGGTTCCTGAGCGAAATAGAGCCTTGAAATTTGGACTATAAATAGCTTTTCGAAATTCCTCAACTTTCTGTATCCCCGAATGTAGTCTACGACTGTTCATTTACGTTTTATCGAATATCTCGGTTCCTGAGCAAGATAGAGCCTTGAAATTTGGACTATAAATACCTTCTCAAAATTCCTCAACTTTCTGTATCCCCTGCAACATCAAAAAGAAAAGTGTAAATTTACGTTTTATCGAATATCTCGGTTCCTGAGCGACTATAAATACCTTTCTGTATCCCCGAATATAGTCAACGACTGTTCATTTACGTATTATCGAATATCTCGGTTCCTGAGCGAGATAGAGCCTTGAAATTTGGACTATAAATACTTTTTCGAAATTCCTCAACTTTCTGTATCCCCGAATATAGTCTACGACTGTTCATTTACGTTTTATCGAATATCTCGGTTCCTGAGCAAGATAGAGCCTTGAAATTTGGACTATAAATACTTTTTCGAAATTCCTCAACTTTCTGTATCCCCGAAAATATTCTACGAATTTTAGATCGGCTGCAACATCAAAAAGAAAAGTGTAAATTTACGTTTTATCGAATATCTCGGTTCCTGAGCGACTATAAATACCTTTCTGTATCCCCGAATATAGTCTACGACTGTTCATTTACGTTTTATCGAATATCTCGGTTCCTGAGCGAGATAGAGCCTTGAAATTTGGACTATAAATACCTTTTCGAAATTCCTCAACTTTCTGTATCCCCGAAAATATTCTACGACTTTTAGATCGGCTGCAACATCAAAAAGAAAAGTGTAAATTTACGTTTTATCGAATATCTCGGTTCCTGAGCGAGATAGAGCCTTGAAATTTGGACTATAAATACCTTTCTGTATCCCCGAATATAGTCTACGACTGTTCATTTACGTTTTATCGAATATCTCGGTTCTCGAGCGAGATAGAGACTTGAAATTTGGACTATAAATAGCTTTTCGAAATTCCTCAACTTTCTGTATCCCCGAAAATATTCAACGACTTTTAGATCGGCTGCAACATCAAAAAGAAAAGTGTAAATTTACGTTTTATCGAATATCTCGGTTCCTGAGCGACTATAAATACCTTTCTGTATCCCCGAATATAGTCTACGACTGTTCATTTACGTTTTATCGAATATCTCGGTTCCTGAGCGAGATAGAGCCTTGAAATTTGGACTATAAATACCTTTCTGTATCCCCGAATATAGTCTACGACTGTTCATTTACGTTTTATCGAATATCTCGGTTCCTGAGCGAGATAGAGCCTTGAAATTTGGACTATAAATACCTTTTCGAAATTCCTCAACTTTCTGTATACCCGAATATAGTCTACGACTGTTCATTTACGTTTTATCGAATATCTCGGTTCCTGAGCGAGATAGAGCCTTGAAATTTGGACTATAAATACCTTTTCGAAATTCCTCAACTTTCTGTATCCCCTGCAACATCAAAAAGAAAAGTGTAAATTTACGTTTTATCGAATATCTCGGTTCCTGAGCGAGATAGAGCCTTGAAATTTGGACTATAAATACCTTTCTGTATCCCCGAATATAGTCTACGACTGTTCATTTACGTTTTATCGAATATCTCGGTTCCTGAGCGAAATAGAGCCTTGAAATTTGGACTATAAATAGCTTTTCGAAATTCCTCAACTTTCTGTATCCCCGAATGTAGTCTACGACTGTTCATTTACGTTTTATCGAATATCTCGGTTCCTGAGCAAGATAGAGCCTTGAAATTTGGACTATAAATACCTTCTCAAAATTCCTCAACTTTCTGTATCCCCTGCAACATCAAAAAGAAAAGTGTAAATTTACGTTTTATCGAATATCTCGGTTCCTGAGCGACTATAAATACCTTTCTGTATCCCCGAATATAGTCTACGACTGTTCATTTACGTATTATCGAATATCTCGGTTCCTGAGCGAGATAGAGCCTTGAAATTTGGACTATAAATACCTTTTCGAAATTCCTCAACTTTCTGTATCCCCGAATATAGTCTACGACTGTTCATTTACGTTTTATCGAATATCTCGGTTCCTGAGCAAGATAGAGCCTTGAAATTTGGACTATAAATACCTTCTCGAAATTCCTCAACTTTCTGTATCCCCGAAAATATTCTACGAATTTTAGATCGGCTGCAACATCAAAAAGAAAAGTGTAAATTTACGTTTTATCGAATATCTCGGTTCCTGAGCGACTATAAATACCTTTCTGTATCCCCGAATATAGTCTACGACTGTTCATTTACGTTTTATCGAATATCTCGGTTCCTGAGCGAGATAGAGCCTTGAAATTTGGACTATAAATACCTTTTCGAAATTCCTCAACTTTCTGTATCCCCGAAAATATTCTACGACTTTTAGATCGGCTGCAACATCAAAAAGAAAAGTGTAAATTTACGTTTTATCGAATATCTCGGTTCCTGAGCGAGATAGAGCCTTGAAATTTGGACTATAAATACCTTTCTGTATCCCCGAATATAGTCTACGACTGTTCATTTACGTTTTATCGAATATCTCGGTTCTCGAGCGAGATAGAGACTTGAAATTTGGACTATAAATAGCTTTTCGAAATTCCTCAACTTTCTGTATCCCCGAAAATGTTCTACGACTTTTAGATCGGCTGCAACATCAAAAAGAAAAGTGTAAATTTACGTTTTATCGAATATCTCGGTTCCTGAGCGAGATAGAGCCTTGAAATTTGGACTATAAATACCTTTCTGTATCCCCGAATATAGTCTACGACTGTTCATTTACGTTTTATCGAATATCTCGGTTCCTGAGCGAGATAGAGCCTTGAAATTTGGACTATAAATACCTTTTCGAAATTCCTCAACTTTCTGTATACCCGAATATAGTCTACGACTGTTCATTTACGTTTTATCGAATATCTCGGTTCCTGAGCGAGATAGAGCCTTGAAATTTGGACTATAAATACCTTTTCGAAATTCCTCAACTTTCTGTATCCCCTGCAACATCAAAAAGAAAAGTGTAAATTTACGTTTTATCGAATATCTCGGTTCCTGAGCGACTATAAATACCTTTCTGTATCCCCGAATATAGTCTACGACTGTTCATTTACGTATTATCGAATATCTCGGTTCCTGAGCGAGATAGAGCCTTGAAATTTGGACTATAAATACCTTTTCGAAATTCCTCAACTTTCTGTATCCCCGAATATAGTCTACGACTGTTCATTTACGTTTTATCGAATATCTCGGTTCCTGAGCAAGATAGAGCCTTGAAATTTGGACTATAAATACCTTCTCGAAATTCCTCAACTTTCTGTATCCCCGAAAATATTCTACGAATTTTAGATCGGCTGCAACATCAAAAAGAAAAGTGTAAATTTACGTTTTATCGAATATCTCGGTTCCTGAGCGACTATAAATACCTTTCTGTATCCCCGAATATAGTCTACGACTGTTCATTTACGTTTTATCGAATATCTCGGTTCCTGAGCGAGATAGAGCCTTGAAATTTGGACTATAAATACCTTTTCGAAATTCCTCAACTTTCTGTATCCCCGAATATAGTCTACGACTGTTCATTTACGTTTTATCGAATATCTCGGTTCCTGAGCGAGATAGAGCCTTGAAATTTGGACTATAAATACCTTTTCGAAATTCCTCAACTTTCTGTATCCCCTGCAACATCAAAAAGAAAAGTGTAAATTTACGTTTTATCGAATATCTCGGTTCCTGAGCGACTATAAATACCTTTCTGTATCCCCGAATATAGTCTACGACTGTTCATTTACGTATTATCGAATATCTCGGTTCCTGAGCGAGATAGAGCCTTGAAATTTGGACTATAAATACCTTTTCGAAATTCCTCAACTTTCTGTATCCCCGAAAATATTCTACGACTTTTAGATCGGCTGCAACATCAAAAAGAAAAGTGTAAATTTACGTTTTATCGAATATCTCGGTTCCTGAGCGAGATAGAGCCTTGAAATTTGGACTATAAATACCTTTCTGTATCCCCGAATATAGTCTACGACTGTTCATTTACGTTTTATCGATATATCGGTTCTCGAGCGAGATAGAGACTTGAAATTTGGACTATAAATAGCTTTTCGAAATTCCTCAACTTTCTGTATCCCCGAAAATATTCTACGACTTTTAGATCGGCTGCAACATCAAAAAGAAAAGTGTAAATTTACGTTTTATCGAATATCTCGGTTCCTGAGCGAGATAGAGCCTTGAAATTTGGACTATAAATACCTTTCTGTATCCCCGAATATAGTCTACGACTGTTCATTTACGTTTTATCGATATATCGGTTCTCGAGCGAGATAGAGACTTGAAATTTGGACTATAAATAGCTTTTCGAAATTCCTCAACTTTCTGTATCCCCGAAAATATTCTACGACTTTTAGATCGGCTGCAACATCAAAAAGAAAAGTGTAAATTTACGTTTTATCGAATATCTCGGTTCCTGAGCGAGATAGAGCCTTGAAATTTGGACTATAAATACCTTTCTGTATCCCCGAATATAGTCTACGACTGTTCATTTACGTTTTATCGATATATCGGTTCTCGAGCGAGATAGAGACTTGAAATTTGGACTATAAATAGCTTTTCGAAATTCCTCAACTTTCTGTATCCCCGAAAATATTCTACGACTTTTAGATCGGCTGCAACATCAAAAAGAAAAGTGTAAATTTACGTTTTATCGAATATCTCGGTTCCTGAGCGAGATAGAGCCTTGAAATTTGGACTATAAATACCTTTCTGTATCCCCGAATATAGTCTACGACTGTTCATTTACGTTTTATCGATATATCGGTTCTCGAGCGAGATAGAGACTTGAAATTTGGACTATAAATAGCTTTTCGAAATTCCTCAACTTTCTGTATCCCCGAAAATATTCTACGACTTTTAGATCGGCTGCAACATCAAAAAGAAAAGTGTAAATTTACGTTTTATCGAATATCTCGGTTCCTGAGCGAGATAGAGCCTTGAAATTTGGACTATAAATACCTTTCTGTATCCCCGAATATAGTCTACGACTGTTCATTTACGTTTTATCGAATATCTCGGTTCCTGAGCGAGATAGAGCCTTGAAATTTGGACTATAAATACCTTTTCGAAATTCCTCAACTTTCTGTATCCCCGAATATAGTCTACGACTGTTCATTTACGTTTTATCGAATATCTCGGTTCCTGAGCGAGATAGAGCCTTGAAATTTGGACTATAAATACCTTTTCGAAATTCCTCAACTTTCTGTATCCCCTGCAACATCAAAAAGAAAAGTGTAAATTTACGTTTTATCGAATATCTCGGTTCCTGAGCGACTATAAATACCTTTCTGTATCCCCGAATATAGTCTACGACTGTTCATTTACGTATTATCGAATATCTCGGTTCCTGAGCGAGATAGAGCCTTGAAATTTGGACTATAAATACCTTCTCCAAATTCCTCAACTTTCTGTATCCCCGAAAATATTCTACGACTTTTAGATCGGCTGCAACATCAAAAAGAAAAGTGTAAATTTACGTTTAATCGAATATCTCGGTTCCTGAGCGAGATAGAGCCTTGAAATTTGGACTATAAATACCTTTCTGTATCCCCGAATATAGTCTACGACTGTTCATTTACGTTTTATCGAATATCTCGGTTCCTGAGCGAGATAGAGCCTTGAAATTTGGACTATAAATACCTTTTCGAAATTCCTCAACTTTCTGTATCCCCGAATATAGTCTTCGACTGTTCATTTACGTTTTATCGAATATCTCGGTTCCTGAGCAAGATAGAGCCTTGAAATTTGGACTATAAATACCTTCTCGAAATTCCTCAACTTTCTGTATCCCCGAAAATATTCTACGAATTTTAGATCGGCTGCAACATCAAAAAGAAAAGTGTAAATTTACGTTTTATCGAATATCTCGGTTCCTGAGCGACTATAAATACCTTTCTGTATCCCCGAATATAGTCTACGACTGTTCATTTACGTTTTATCGAATATCTCGGTTCCTGAGCGAGATAGAGCCTTGAAATTTGGACTATAAATACCTTTTCGTAATTCCTCAACTTTCTGTATCCCCGAATGTAGTCTACGACTGTTCATTTACGTTTTATCGAATATCTCGGTTCCTGAGCGAGATAGAGCCTTGAAATTTGGGTTATAAATACCTTCTCCAAATTCCTCAACTTTCTGTATCCCCGTAAATATTCTACGACTTTTAGATCGGCTGCAACATCAAAAAGAAAAGTGTAAATTTACGTTTTATCGAATATCTCGGTTCCTGAGCGAGATAGAGCCTTGAAATTTGGACTATAAATACCTTTCTGTATCCCCGAATATAGTCTACGACTGTTCATTTATGTTTTATCGAATATCTCGGTTCCTGAGCAAGATAGAGCCTTGAAATTTGGACTATAAATACCTTCTCGAAATTCCTCAACTTTCTGTATCCCCGAATGTAGTCTACGACTGTTCATTTACGTTTTATCGAATATCTCGGTTCCTGAGCGAGATAGAGCCTTGAAATTTGGGTTATAAATACCTTCTCCAAATTCCTCAACTTTCTGTATCCCCGAAAATATTCTACGACTTTTAGATCGGCTGCAACATCAAAAAGAAAAGTGTAAATTTACGTTTTATCGAATATCTCGGTTCCTGAGCGAGATAGAGCCTTGAAATTTGGACTATAAATACCTTTCTGTATCCCCGAATATAGTCTACGACTGTTCATTTACGTTTTATCGAATATCTCGGTTCCTGAGCGAGATAGAGCCTTGAAATTTGGACTATAAATACCTTTTCGTAATTCCTCAACTTTCTGTATCCCCGAATGTAGTCTACGACTGTTCATTTACGTTTTATCGAATATCTCGGTTCCTGAGCGAGATAGAGCCTTGAAATTTGGGTTATAAATACCTTCTCCAAATTCCTCAACTTTCTGTATCCCCGTAAATATTCTACGACTTTTAGATCGGCTGCAACATCAAAAAGAAAAGTGTAAATTTACGTTTTATCGAATATCTCGGTTCCTGAGCGAGATAGAGCCTTGAAATTTGGACTATAAATACCTTTCTGTATCCCCGAATATAGTCTACGACTGTTCATTTACGTTTTATCGAATATCTCGGTTCCTGAGCGAGATAGAGCCTTGAAATTTGGACTATAAATACCTTTTCGAAATTCCTCAACTTTCTGTATCCCCGAATATAGTCTACGACTGTTCATTTATGTTTTATCGAATATCTCGGTTCCTGAACAAGATAGAGCCTTGAAATTTGGACTATAAATACCTTCTCGAAATTCCTCAACTTTCTGTATCCCCGAATGTAGTCTACGACTGTTCATTTACGTTTTATCGAATATCTCGGTTCCTGAGCGAGATAGAGCCTTGAAATTTGGGTTATAAATACCTTCTCCAAATTCCTCAACTTTCTGTATCCCCGTAAATATTCTACGACTTTTAGATCGGCTGCAACATCAAAAAGAAAAGTGTAAATTTACGTTTTATCGAATATCTCGGTTCCTGAGCGAGATAGAGCCTTGAAATTTGGACTATAAATACCTTTCTGTATCCCCGAATATAGTCTACGACTGTTCATTTACGTTTTATCGAATATCTCGGTTCCTGAGCGAGATAGAGCCTTGAAATTTGGACTATAAATACCTTTTCGAAATTCCTCAACTTTCTGTATCCCCGAATATAGTCTACGACTGTTCATTTACGTTTTATCGAATATCTCGGTTCCTGAGCGAGATAGAGCCTTGAAATTTGGACTATAAATACCTTCTCGAAATTCCTCAACTTTCTGTATCCCCGAAAATATTCTACGAATTTTAGATCGGCTGCAACATCAAAAAGAAAAGTGTAAATTTACGTTTTATCGAATATCTCGGTTCCTGAGCGACTATAAATACCTTTCTGTATCCCCGAATATAGTCTACGACTGTTCATTTACGTTTTATCGAATATCTCGGTTCCTGAGCGAGATAGAGCCTTGAAATTTGGACTATAAATACCTTTTCGAAATTCCTCAACTTTCTGTATCCCCGAATATAGTCTACGACTGTTCATTTATGTTTTATCGAATATCTCGGTTCCTGAGCAAGATAGAGCCTTGAAATTTGGACTATAAATACCTTCTCGAAATTCCTCAACTTTCTGTATCCCCGAATGTAGTCTACGACTGTTCATTTACGTTTTATCGAATATCTCGGTTCCTGAGCGAGATAGAGCCTTGAAATTTGGGTTATAAATACCTTCTCCAAATTCCTCAACTTTCTGTATCCCCGTAAATATTCTACGACTTTTAGATCGGCTGCAACATCAAAAAGAAAAGTGTAAATTTACGTTTTATCGAATATCTCGGTTCCTGAGCGAGATAGAGCCTTGAAATTTGGACTATAAATACCTTTCTGTATCCCCGAATATAGTCTACGACTGTTCATTTACGTTTTATCGAATATCTCGGTTCCTGAGCGAGATAGAGCCTTGAAATTTGGACTATAAATACCTTTTCGAAATTCCTCAACTTTCTGTATCCCCGAATATAGTCTACGACTGTTCATTTACGTTTTATCGAATATCTCGGTTCCTGAGCGAGATAGAGCCTTGAAATTTGGACTATAAATACCTTCTCGAAATTCCTCAACTTTCTGTATCCCCGAAAATATTCTACGAATTTTAGATCGGCTGCAACATCAAAAAGAAAAGTGTAAATTTACGTTTTATCGAATATCTCGGTTCCTGAGCGACTATAAATACCTTTCTGTATCCCCGAATATAGTCTACGACTGTTCATTTACGTTTTATCGAATATCTCGGTTCCTGAGCGAGATAGAGCCTTGAAATTTGGACTATAAATACCTTTTCGAAATTCCTCAACTTTCTGTATCCCCGAATATAGTCTACGACTGTTCATTTATGTTTTATCGAATATCTCGGTTCCTGAGCAAGATAGAGCCTTGAAATTTGGACTATAAATACCTTCTCGAAATTCCTCAACTTTCTGTATCCCCGAATGTAGTCTACGACTGTTCATTTACGTTTTATCGAATATCTCGGTTCCTGAGCGAGATAGAGCCTTGAAATTTGGGTTATAAATACCTTCTCCAAATTCCTCAACTTTCTGTATCCCCGTAAATATTCTACGACTTTTAGATCGCCTGCAACATCAAAAAGAAAAGTGTAAATTTACGTTTTATCGAATATCTCGGTTCCTGAGCGAGATAGAGCCTTGAAATTTGGACTATAAATACCTTTCTGTATCCCCGAATATAGTCTACGACTGTTCATTTACGTTTTATCGAATATCTCGGTTCCTGAGCGAGATAGAGCCTTGAAATTTGGACTATAAATACCTTTTCGAAATTCCTCAACTTTCTGTATCCCCGAATATAGTCTACGACTGTTCATTTACGTTTTATCGAATATCTCGGTTCCTGAGCGAGATAGTGCCTTGAAATTTGGACTATAAATACCTTCTCGAAATTCCTCAACTTTCTGTATCCCCGAAAATATTCTACGAATTTTAGATCGGCTGCAACATCAAAAAGAAAAGTGTAAATTTACGTTTTATCGAATATCTCGGTTCCTGAGCGACTATAAATACCTTTCTGTATCCCCGAATATAGTCTACGACTGTTCATTTACGTTTTATCGAATATCTCGGTTCCTGAGCGAGATAGAGCCTTGAAATTTGGACTATAAATACCTTTTCGAAATTCCTCAACTTTCTGTATCCCCGAATATAGTCTACGACTGTTCATTTACGTTTTATCGAATATCTCGGTTCCTGAGCGAGATAGAGCCTTGAAATTTGGACTATAAATACCTTTCTGTATCCCCGAATATAGTCTACGACTGTTCATTTACGTTTTATCGAATATCTCGGTTCCTGAGCGAGATAGAGACTTGAAATTTGGACTATAAATACCTTTTCGAAATTCCTCAACTTTCTGTATCCCCGAAAATGTTCTACGACTTTTAGATCGGCTGCAACATCAAAAAGAAAAGTGTAAATTTACGTTTTATCGAATATCTCGGTTCCTGATCGAATATCTCGGTTCCTGAGCGAGATAGAGCCTTGAAATTTGGACTATAAATACCTTTTCGAAATTCCTCAACTTTCTGTATCCCCGAATATAGTCTACGACTGTTCATTTACGTTTTATCGAATATCTCGGTTCCTGAGCGAGATAGAGCCTTGAAATTTGGACTCTAAATACCTTCTCGAAATTCCTCAACTTTCTGTATCCCCGAAAATATTCTACGACTTTTAGATCGGCTGCAACATCAAAAAGAAAAGTGTAAATTTACGTTTTATCGAATATCTCGGTTCCTGAGCGAGATAGAGCCTTGAAATTTGGACTATAAATACCTTTCTGTATCCCCGAATATAGTCTACGACTGTTCATTTACGTTTTATCGAATATCTCGGTTCCTGAGCGAGATAGAGCCTTGAAATTTGGACTATAAATACCTTCTCGAAATTCCTCAACTTTCTGTTTCCCCGAAAATATTCTACGACTTTTAGATCGGCTGCAACATCAAAAAGAAAAGTGTAAATTTACGTTTTATCGAATATCTCGGTTCCTGAGCGAGATAGAGCCTTGAAATTTGGACTATAAATACCTTTCTGTATCCCCGAATATAGTCTACGACTGTTCATTTACGTTTTATCGAATATCTCGGTTCCTGAGCGAGATAGAGCCTTGAAATTTGGACTATAAATACCTTCTCGAAATTCCTCAACTTTCTGTTTCCCCGAAAATATTCTACGACTTTTAGATCGGCTGCAACATCAAAAAGAAAATTGTAAATTTACGTTTTATCGAATATCTCGGTTCCTGAGCGAGATAGAGACTTGAAATTTGGACTATAAATACCTTTTCGAAATTCCTCAACTTTCTGTATCCCCGAAAATGTTCTACGACTTTTAGATCGGCTGCAACATCAAAAAGAAAAGTGTAAATTTACGTTTTATCGAATATCTCGGTTCCTGAGCGAGATAGAGCCTTGAAATTTGGACTATAAATACCTTTCTGTATCCCTGAATATAGTCTACGACTGTTCATTTACGTTTTATCGAATATCTCGGTTCCTGAGCGAGATAGAGCCTTGAAATTTAGACTATAAATACCTTTTCGAAATTCCTCAACTTTCTGTATCCCCGAATATAGTCTACGACTGTTCATTTACGTTTTATCGAATATCTCGGTTCCTGAGCGAGATAGAGCCTTGAAATTTGGACTATAAATACCTTTTCGAAATTCCTCAACTTTCTGTATCCCCGAAAATATTCTACGACTTTTAGATCGGCTGCAACATCAAAAAGAAAAGTGTAAATTTACGTTTTATCGAATATCTCGGTTCCTGAGCGAGATAGAGCCTTGAAATTTGGACTATAAATACCTTTCTGTATCCCCGAATATAGTCTACGACTGTTCATTTACGTTTTATCGAATATCTCGGTTCCTGAGCGAGATAGAGCCTTGAAATTTGGACTATAAATACCTTTTCGAAATTCCTCAACTTTCTGTATCCCCGAATATAGTCTACGACTGTTCATTTACGTTTTATCGAATATCTCGGTTCCTGAGCGAGATAGAGCCTTGAAATTTGGACTATGAATACCTTTTCGAAATTCCTCAACTTTCTGTATCCCCGAATATAGTCTACGACTGTTCATTTACGTTTTATCGAATATCTCGGTTCCTGAGCGAGATAGAGCCTTGAAATTTGAACTATAAATACCTTCTCGAAATTCCTCAACTTTCTGTATCCCCGAAAATATTCTACGACTTTTAGATCGGCTGCAACATCACAAAGAAAAGTGTAAATTTACGTTTTATCGAATATCTCGGTTCCTGATCGAATATCTCGGTTCCTGAGCGAGATAGAGCCTTGAAATTTGGACTATAAATACCTTTTCGAAATTCCTCAACTTTCTGTATCCCCGAATATAGTCTACGACTGTTCATTTACGTTTTATCGAATATCTCGGTTCCTGAGCGAGATAGTGCCTTGAAATTTGGACTATAAATACCTTCTCGAAATTCCTCAACTTTCTGTATCCCCGAAAATATTCTACGAATTTTAGATCGGCTGCAACATCAAAAAGAAAAGTGTAAATTTACGTTTTATCGAATATCTCGGTTCCTGAGCGACTATAAATACCTTTCTGTATCCCCGAATATAGTCTACGACTGTTCATTTACGTTTTATCGAATATCTCGGTTCCTGAGCGAGATAGAGCCTTGAAATTTGGACTATAAATACCTTTTCGAAATTCCTCAACTTTCTGTATCCCCGAATATAGTCTACGACTGTTCATTTACGTTTTATCGAATATCTCGGTTCCTGAGCGAGATAGAGCCTTGAAATTTGGACTATAAATACCTTCTCGAAATTCCTCAACTTTCTGTATCCCCGAAAATATTCTACGACTTTTAGATCGGCTGCAACATCACAAAGAAAAGTGTAAATTTACGTTTTATCGAATATCTCGGTTCCTGATCGAATATCTCGGTTCCTGAGCGAGATAGAGCCTTGAAATTTGGACTATAAATACCTTTTCGAAATTCCTCAACTTTCTGTATCCCCGAATATAGTCTACGACTGTTCATTTACGTTTTATCGAATATCTCGGTTCCTGAGCGAGATAGTGCCTTGAAATTTGGACTATAAATACCTTCTCGAAATTCCTCAACTTTCTGTATCCCCGAAAATATTCTACGAATTTTAGATCGGCTGCAACATCAAAAAGAAAAGTGTAAATTTACGTTTTATCGAATATCTCGGTTCCTGAGCGACTATAAATACCTTTCTGTATCCCCGAATATAGTCTACGACTGTTCATTTACGTTTTATCGAATATCTCGGTTCCTGAGCGAGATAGAGCCTTGAAATTTGGACTATAAATACCTTTTCGAAATTCCTCAACTTTCTGTATCCCCGAATATAGTCTACGACTGTTCATTTACGTTTTATCGAATATCTCGGTTCCTGAGCGAGATAGAGCCTTGAAATTTGGACTATAAATACCTTCTCGAAATTCCTCAACTTTCTGTATCCCCGAAAATATTCTACGACTTTTAGATCGGCTGCAACATCAAAAAGAAAAGTGTAAATTTACGTTTTATCGAATATCTCGGTTCCTGAGCGAGATAGAGCCTTGAAATTTGGACTATAAATACCTTTCTGTATCCCCGAATATAGTCTACGACTGTTCATTTACGTTTTATCGAATATCTCGGTTCCTGAGCGAGATAGAGACTTGAAATTTGGACTATAAATACCTTTTCGAAATTCCTCAACTTTCTGTATCCCCGAAAATGTTCTACGACTTTTAGATCGGCTGCAACATCAAAAAGAAAAGTGTAAATTTACGTTTTATTTGGACTATAAATACCTTCTCGAAATTCCTCAACTTTCTGTTTCCCCGAAAATATTCTACGACTTTTAGATCGGCTGCAACATCAAAAAGATATACTCTCAACTCTCTGTATCCCCGAAAATGTTCTACGACTTTTAGATCGGCTGCAACATCAAAAAGAAAAGTGTAAATTTACGTTTTATCGAATATCTCGGTTCCTGAGCGAGATAGAGCCTTGAAATTTGGACTATAAATACCTTTCTGTATCCCTGAATATAGTCTACGACTGTTCATTTATAGAGATAGAGCCTTGAAATTTGGACTATAAATACCTTTCTGTATCCCCGAATATAGTCTACGACTGTTCATTTACGTTTTATCGAATATCTCGGTTCCTGAGCGAGATAGAGCCTTGAAATTTGGACTATAAATACTTTTTCGAAATTCCTCAACTTTCTGTATCCCCGAATATAGTCTACGACTGTTCATTTACGTTTTATCGAATATCTCGGTTCCTGAGCGAGATAGAGCCTTGAAATTTGGACTATAAATACCTTCTCGAAATTCCTCAACTTTCTGTATCCCCGAAAATATTCTACGACTTTTAGATCGGCTGCAACATCAAAAAGAAAAGTGTAAATTTACGTTTTATCGAATATCTCGGTTCCTGAGCGAGATAGAGCCTTGAAATTTGGACTATAAATACCTTTCTGTATCCCCGAATATAGTCTACGACTGTTCATTTACGTTTTATCGAATATCTCGGTTCCTGAGCGAGATAGAGCCTTGAAATTTGGACTATAAATACCTTTTCGAAATTCCTCAACTTTCTGTATCCCCGAATGTAGTCTACGACTGTTCATTTACGTTTTATCGAATATCTCGGTTCCTGAGCGAGATAGAGCCTTGAAATTCGGACTATAAATACCTTTTCGAAATTCCTCAACTTTCTGTATCCCCGAATGTAGTCTACGACTGTTCATTTACGTTTTATCGAATATCTCGGTTCCTGAGCGAGATAGAGCCTTGAAATTTGGACTATAAATACCTTTTCGAATTTCCTCAACTTTCTGTATCCCCGAATATAGTCTACGACTGTTCATTTACGTTTTATCGAATATCTCGGTTCCTGAGCGAGATAGAGCCTTGAAATTTGGACTATGAATACCTTTTCGAAATTCCTCAACTTTCTGTATCCCCGAATATAGTCTACGACTGTTCATTTACGTTTTATCGAATATCTCGGTTCCTGAGCGAGATAGAGCCTTGAAATTTGAACTATAAATACCTTCTCGAAATTCCTCAACTTTCTGTATCCCCGAAAATATTCTACGACTTTTAGATCGGCTGCAACATCACAAAGAAAAGTGTAAATTTACGTTTTATCGAATATCTCGGTTCCTGATCGAATATCTCGGTTCCTGAGCGAGATAGAGCCTTGAAATTTGGACTATAAATACCTTTTCGAAATTCCTCAACTTTCTGTATCCCCGAATATAGTCTACGACTGTTCATTTACGTTTTATCGAATATCTCGGTTCCTGAGCGAGATAGTGCCTTGAAATTTGGACTATAAATACCTTCTCGAAATTCCTCAACTTTCTGTATCCCCGAAAATATTCTACGAATTTTAGATCGGCTGCAACATCAAAAAGAAAAGTGTAAATTTACGTTTTATCGAATATCTCGGTTCCTGAGCGACTATAAATACCTTTCTGTATCCCCGAATATAGTCTACGACTGTTCATTTACGTTTTATCGAATATCTCGGTTCCTGAGCGAGATAGAGCCTTGAAATTTGGACTATAAATACCTTTTCGAAATTCCTCAACTTTCTGTATCCCCGAATATAGTCTACGACTGTTCATTTACGTTTTATCGAATATCTCGGTTCCTGAGCGAGATAGAGCCTTGAAATTTGGACTATAAATACCTTCTCGAAATTCCTCAACTTTCTGTATCCCCGAAAATATTCTACGACTTTTAGATCGGCTGCAACATCAAAAAGAAAAGTGTAAATTTACGTTTTATCGAATATCTCGGTTCCTGAGCGAGATAGAGCCTTGAAATTTGGACTATAAATACCTTTCTGTATCCCCGAATATAGTCTACGACTGTTCATTTACGTTTTATCGAATATCTCGGTTCCTGAGCGAGATAGAGACTTGAAATTTGGACTATAAATACCTTTTCGAAATTCCTCAACTTTCTGTATCCCCGAAAATGTTCTACGACTTTTAGATCGGCTGCAACATCAAAAAGAAAAGTGTAAATTTACGTTTTATTTGGACTATAAATACCTTCTCGAAATTCCTCAACTTTCTGTTTCCCCGAAAATATTCTACGACTTTTAGATCGGCTGCAACATCAAAAAGATATACTCTCAACTCTCTGTATCCCCGAAAATGTTCTACGACTTTTAGATCGGCTGCAACATCAAAAAGAAAAGTGTAAATTTACGTTTTATCGAATATCTCGGTTCCTGAGCGAGATAGAGCCTTGAAATTTGGACTATAAATACCTTTCTGTATCCCTGAATATAGTCTACGACTGTTCATTTATAGAGATAGAGCCTTGAAATTTGGACTATAAATACCTTTCTGTATCCCCGAATATAGTCTACGACTGTTCATTTACGTTTTATCGAATATCTCGGTTCCTGAGCGAGATAGAGCCTTGAAATTTGGACTATAAATACTTTTTCGAAATTCCTCAACTTTCTGTATCCCCGAATATAGTCTACGACTGTTCATTTACGTTTTATCGAATATCTCGGTTCCTGAGCGAGATAGAGCCTTGAAATTTGGACTATAAATACCTTCTCGAAATTCCTCAACTTTCTGTATCCCCGAAAATATTCTACGACTTTTAGATCGGCTGCAACATCAAAAAGAAAAGTGTAAATTTACGTTTTATCGAATATCTCGGTTCCTGAGCGAGATAGAGCCTTGAAATTTGGACTATAAATACCTTTCTGTATCCCCGAATATAGTCTACGACTGTTCATTTACGTTTTATCGAATATCTCGGTTCCTGAGCGAGATAGAGCCTTGAAATTTGGACTATAAATACCTTTTCGAAATTCCTCAACTTTCTGTATCCCCGAATGTAGTCTACGACTGTTCATTTACGTTTTATCGAATATCTCGGTTCCTGAGCGAGATAGAGCCTTGAAATTCGGACTATAAATACCTTTTCGAAATTCCTCAACTTTCTGTATCCCCGAATGTAGTCTACGACTGTTCATTTACGTTTTATCGAATATCTCGGTTCCTGAGCGAGATAGAGCCTTGAAATTTGGACTATAAATACCTTTTCGAATTTCCTCAACTTTCTGTATCCCCGAAAATGTTCTACGACTTTTAGATCGGCTGCAACATCAAAAAGAAAAGTGTAAATTTACGTTTTATCGAATATCTCGGTTCCTGAGCGAGATAGAGCCTTGAAATTTGGACTATAAATACCTTTCTGTATCCCCGAATATAGTCTACGACTGTTCATTTACGTTTTATCGAATATCTCGGTTCCTGAGCGAGATAGAGCCTTGAAATTTGGACTATAAATACCTTTTCGAAATTCCTCAACTTTCTGTATCCCCGAATGTAGTCTACGACTGTTCATTTACGTTTTATCGAATATCTCGGTTCCTGAGCGAGATAGAGCCTTGAAATTTGGACTATAAATACCTTTTCGAAATTCCTCAACTTTCTGTATCCCCGAATGTAGTCTACGACTGTTCATTTACGTTTTATCGAATATCTCGGTTCCTGAGCGAGATAGAGCCTTGAAATTTGGACTATAAATACCTTTCTGTATCCCCGAATATAGTCTACGACTGTTCATTTACGTTTTATCGAATATCTCGGTTCCTGAGCGAGATAGAGCCTTGAAATTTGGACTATAAATACCTTTTCGAAATTCCTCAACTTTCTGTATCCCCGAATATAGTCTACGACTGTTCATTTACGTTTTATCGAATATCTCGGTTCCTGAGCGAGATAGAGCCTTGAAATTTGGACTATAAATACCTTCTCGAAATTCCTCAACTTTCTGTATCCCCGAAAATATTCTACGACTTTTAGATCGGCTGCAACATCAAAAAGAAAAGTGTAAATTTACGTTTTATCGAATATCTCGGTTCCTGAGCGAGATAGAGCCTTGAAATTTGGACTATAAATACCTTTCTGTATCCCCGAATATAGTCTACGACTGTTCATTTACGTTTTATCGAATATCTCGGTTCCTGAGCGAGATAGAGACTTGAAATTTGGACTATAAATACCTTTTCGAAATTCCTCAACTTTCTGTATCCCCGAAAATGTTCTACGACTTTTAGATCGGCTGCAACATCAAAAAGAAAAGTGTAAATTTACGTTTTATCGAATATCTCGGTTCCTGATCGAATATCTCGGTTCCTGAGCGAGATAGAGCCTTGAAATTTGGACTATAAATACCTTTTCGAAATTCCTCAACTTTCTGTATCCCCGAATATAGTCTACGACTGTTCATTTACGTTTTATCGAATATCTCGGTTCCTGAGCGAGATAGAGCCTTGAAATTTGGACTCTAAATACCTTCTCGAAATTCCTCAACTTTCTGTATCCCCGAAAATATTCTACGACTTTTAGATCGGCTGCAACATCAAAAAGAAAAGTGTAAATTTACGTTTTATCGAATATCTCGGTTCCTGAGCGAGATAGAGCCTTGAAATTTGGACTATAAATACCTTTCTGTATCCCCGAATATAGTCTACGACTGTTCATTTACGTTTTATCGAATATCTCGGTTCCTGAGCGAGATAGAGCCTTGAAATTTGGACTATAAATACCTTCTCGAAATTCCTCAACTTTCTGTTTCCCCGAAAATATTCTACGACTTTTAGATCGGCTGCAACATCAAAAAGAAAAGTGTAAATTTACGTTTTATCGAATATCTCGGTTCCTGAGCGAGATAGAGCCTTGAAATTTGGACTATAAATACCTTTCTGTATCCCCGAATATAGTCTACGACTGTTCATTTACGTTTTATCGAATATCTCGGTTCCTGAGCGAGATAGAGCCTTGAAATTTGGACTATAAATACCTTCTCGAAATTCCTCAACTTTCTGTTTCCCCGAAAATATTCTACGACTTTTAGATCGGCTGCAACATCAAAAAGAAAATTGTAAATTTACGTTTTATCGAATATCTCGGTTCCTGAGCGAGATAGAGACTTGAAATTTGGACTATAAATACCTTTTCGAAATTCCTCAACTTTCTGTATCCCCGAAAATGTTCTACGACTTTTAGATCGGCTGCAACATCAAAAAGAAAAGTGTAAATTTACGTTTTATCGAATATCTCGGTTCCTGAGCGAGATAGAGCCTTGAAATTTGGACTATAAATACCTTTCTGTATCCCTGAATATAGTCTACGACTGTTCATTTACGTTTTATCGAATATCTCGGTTCCTGAGCGAGATAGAGCCTTGAAATTTGGACTATAAATACCTTTTCGAAATTCCTCAACTTTCTGTATCCCCGAATATAGTCTACGACTGTTCATTTACGTTTTATCGAATATCTCGGTTCCTGAGCGAGATAGAGCCTTGAAATTTGGACTATAAATACCTTTTCGAAATTCCTCAACTTTCTGTATCCCCGAAAATATTCTACGACTTTTAGATCGGCTGCAACATCAAAAAGAAAAGTGTAAATTTACGTTTTATCGAATATCTCGGTTCCTGAGCGAGATAGAGCCTTGAAATTTGGACTATAAATACCTTTCTGTATCCCCGAATATAGTCTACGACTGTTCATTTACGTTTTATCGAATATCTCGGTTCCTGAGCGAGATAGAGCCTTGAAATTTGGACTATAAATACCTTTTCGAAATTCCTCAACTTTCTGTATCCCCGAATATAGTCTACGACTGTTCATTTACGTTTTATCGAATATCTCGGTTCCTGAGCGAGATAGAGCCTTGAAATTTGGACTATAAATACCTTTCTGTTTCCCTGAATATAGTCTACGACTGTTCATTTACGTTTTATCGAATATCTCGGTTCCTGAGCGAGATAGAGCCTTGAAATTTGGACTATAAATACCTTTTCGAAATTCCTCAACTTTCTGTATCCCCGAATATAGTCTACGACTGTTCATTTACGTTTTATCGAATATCTCGGTTCCTGAGCGAGATAGAGCCTTGAAATTTGGACTATAAATACCTTTTCGAAATTCCTCAACTTTCTGTATCCCCGAATATAGTCTACGACTGTTCATTTACGTTTTATCGAATATCTCGGTTCCTGAGCGAGATAGAGCCTTGAAATTTGAACTATAAATACCTTCTCGAAATTCCTCAACTTTCTGTATCCCCAAAATTATTCTACGACTTTTAGATCGGCTGCAACATCAAAAAGAAAAGTGTAAATTTACGTTTTATCGAATATCTCGGTTCCTGAGCGAGATAGAGCCTTGAAATTTGGACTATAAATACCTTTCTGTATCCCCGAATATAGTCTACGACTGTTCATTTACGTTTTATCGAATATCTCGGTTCCTGAGCGAGATAGAGCCTTGAAATTTGGACTATAAATACCTTTTCGAAATTCCTCAACTTTCTGTATCCCCGAATATAGTCTACGACTGTTCATTTACGTTTTATCGAATATCTCGGTTCCTGAGCGAGATAGAGCCTTGAAATTTGGACTATAAATACCTTTCTGTATCCCCGAATATAGTCTACGACTGTTCATTTACGTTTTATCGAATATCTCGGTTCCTGAGCGAGATAGAGCCTTGAAATTTGGACTATAAATACTTTTTTGAAATTCCTCAACTTTCTGTATCCCCGAATATAGTCTACGACTGTTCATTTACGTTTTATCGAATATCTCGGTTCCTGAGCGAGATAGAGCCTTGAAATTTGGACTATAAATACCTTTCTGTATCCCCGAATATAGTCTACGACTGTTCATTTACGTTTTATCGAATATCTCGGTTCCTGAGCGAGATAGAGCCTTGAAATTTGGACTATAAATACTTTTTTGAAATTCCTCAACTTTCTGTATCCCCGAATATAGTCTACGACTGTTCATTTACGTTTTATCGAATATCTCGGTTCCTGAGCGAGATAGAGCCTTGAAATTTGGACTATAAATACCTTCTCGAAATTCCTCAACTTTCTGTATCCCCGAAAATATTCTACGACTTTTAGATCGGCTGCAACATCAAAAAGAAAAGTGTAAATTTACGTTTTATCGAATATCTCGGTTCCTGAGCGAGATAGAGCCTTGAAATTTGGACTATAAATACCTTTCTGTATCCCCGAATATAGTCTACGACTGTTCATTTACGTTTTATCGAATATCTCGGTTCCTGAGCGAGATAGAGCCTTGAAATTTGGACTATAAATACCTTTTCGAAATTCCTCAACTTTCTGTATCCCCGAATGTAGTCTACGACTGTTCATTTACGTTTTATCGAATATCTCGGTTCCTGAGCGAGATAGAGCCTTGAAATTCGGACTATAAATACCTTTTCGAAATTCCTCAACTTTCTGTATCCCCGAATATAGTCTACGACTGTTCATTTACGTTTTATCGAATATCTCGGTTCCTGAGCGAGATAGAGCCTTGAAATTTGGACTATAAATACCTTTCTGTATCCCCGAATATAGTCTACGACTGTTCATTTACGTTTTATCGAATATCTCGGTTCCTGAGCGAGATAGAGCCTTGAAATTTGGACTATAAATACCTTTTCGAAATTCCTCAACTTTCTGTATCCCCGAATGTAGTCTACGACTGTTCATTTACGTTTTATCGAATATCTCGGTTCCTGAGCGAGATAGAGCCTTGAAATTTGGACTATAAATACCTTTTCGAAATTCCTCAACTTTCTGTATCCCCGAATGTAGTCTACGACTGTTCATTTACGTTTTATCGAATATCTCGGTTCCTGAGCGAGATAGAGCCTTGAAATTTGGACTATAAATACCTTTCTGTATCCCCGAATATAGTCTACGACTGTTCATTTACGTTTTATCGAATATCTCGGTTCCTGAGCGAGATAGAGCCTTGAAATTTGGACTATAAATACCTTTTCGAAATTCCTCAACTTTCTGTATCCCCGAATATAGTCTACGACTGTTCATTTACGTTTTATCGAATATCTCGGTTCCTGAGCGAGATAGAGCCTTGAAATTTGGACTATAAATACCTTCTCGAAATTCCTCAACTTTCTGTATCCCCGAAAATATTCTACGACTTTTAGATCGGCTGCAACATCAAAAAGAAAAGTGTAAATTTACGTTTTATCGAATATCTCGGTTCCTGAGCGAGATAGAGCCTTGAAATTTGGACTATAAATACCTTTCTGTATCCCCGAATATAGTCTACGACTGTTCATTTACGTTTTATCGAATATCTCGGTTCCTGAGCGAGATAGAGCCTTGAAATTTGGACTATAAATACCTTCTCGAAATTCCTCAACTTTCTGTATCCCCGAAAATATTCTACGACTTTTAGATCGGCTGCAACATCAAAAAGAAAAGTGTAAATTTACGTTTTATCGAATATCTCGGTTCCTGAGCGAGATAGAGCCTTGAAATTTGGACTATAAATACCTTTCTGTATCCCCGAATATAGTCTACGACTGTTCATTTACGTTTTATCGAATATCTCGGTTCCTGAGCGAGATAGAGACTTGAAATTTGGACTATAAATACCTTTTCGAAATTCCTCAACTTTCTGTATCCCCGAAAATGTTCTACGACTTTTAGATCGGCTGCAACATCAAAAAGAAAAGTGTAAATTTACGTTTTATCGAATATCTCGGTTCCTGATCGAATATCTCGGTTCCTGAGCGAGATAGAGCCTTGAAATTTGGACTATAAATACCTTTTCGAAATTCCTCAACTTTCTGTATCCCCGAATGTAGTCTACGACTGTTCATTTACGTTTTATCGAATATCTCGGTTCCTGAGCGAGATAGAGCCTTGAAATTTGGACTATAAATACCTTTCTGTATCCCCGAATATAGTCTACGACTGTTCATTTACGTTTTATCGAATATCTCGGTTCCTGAGCGAGATAGAGCCTTGAAATTTGGACTATAAATACCTTTTCGAAATTCCTCAACTTTCTGTATCCCCGAATATAGTCTACGACTGTTCATTTACGTTTTATCGAATATCTCGGTTCCTGAGCGAGATAGAGCCTTGAAATTTGGACTATAAATACCTTCTCGAAATTCCTCAACTTTCTGTATCCCCGAAAATATTCTACGACTTTTAGATCGGCTGCAACATCAAAAAGAAAAGTGTAAATTTACGTTTTATCGAATATCTCGGTTCCTGAGCGAGATAGAGCCTTGAAATTTGGACTATAAATACCTTTCTGTATCCCCGAATATAGTCTACGACTGTTCATTTACGTTTTATCGAATATCTCGGTTCCTGAGCGAGATAGAGACTTGAAATTTGGACTATAAATACCTTTTCGAAATTCCTCAACTTTCTGTATCCCCGAAAATGTTCTACGACTTTTAGATCGGCTGCAACATCAAAAAGAAAAGTGTAAATTTACGTTTTATCGAATATCTCGGTTCCTGATCGAATATCTCGGTTCCTGAGCGAGATAGAGCCTTGAAATTTGGACTATAAATACCTTTTCGAAATTCCTCAACTTTCTGTATCCCCGAATATAGTCTACGACTGTTCATTTACGTTTTATCGAATATCTCGGTTCCTGAGCGAGATAGAGCCTTGAAATTTGGACTCTAAATACCTTCTCGAAATTCCTCAACTTTCTGTATCCCCGAAAATATTCTACGACTTTTAGATCGGCTGCAACATCAAAAAGAAAAGTGTAAATTTACGTTTTATCGAATATCTCGGTTCCTGAGCGAGATAGAGCCTTGAAATTTGGACTATAAATACCTTTCTGTATCCCCGAATATAGTCTACGACTGTTCATTTACGTTTTATCGAATATCTCGGTTCCTGAGCGAGATAGAGCCTTGAAATTTGGACTATAAATACCTTCTCGAAATTCCTCAACTTTCTGTTTCCCCGAAAATATTCTACGACTTTTAGATCGGCTGCAACATCAAAAAGAAAAGTGTAAATTTACGTTTTATCGAATATCTCGGTTCCTGAGCGAGATAGAGCCTTGAAATTTGGACTATAAATACCTTTCTGTATCCCCGAATATAGTCTACGACTGTTCATTTACGTTTTATCGAATATCTCGGTTCCTGAGCGAGATAGAGCCTTGAAATTTGGACTATAAATACCTTCTCGAAATTCCTCAACTTTCTGTTTCCCCGAAAATATTCTACGACTTTTAGATCGGCTGCAACATCAAAAAGAAAATTGTAAATTTACGTTTTATCGAATATCTCGGTTCCTGAGCGAGATAGAGACTTGAAATTTGGACTATAAATACCTTTTCGAAATTCCTCAACTTTCTGTATCCCCGAAAATGTTCTACGACTTTTAGATCGGCTGCAACATCAAAAAGAAAAGTGTAAATTTACGTTTTATCGAATATCTCGGTTCCTGAGCGAGATAGAGCCTTGAAATTTGGACTATAAATACCTTTCTGTATCCCTGAATATAGTCTACGACTGTTCATTTACGTTTTATCGAATATCTCGGTTCCTGAGCGAGATAGAGCCTTGAAATTTGGACTATAAATACCTTTTCGAAATTCCTCAACTTTCTGTATCCCCGAATATAGTCTACGACTGTTCATTTACGTTTTATCGAATATCTCGGTTCCTGAGCGAGATAGAGCCTTGAAATTTGGACTATAAATACCTTTTCGAAATTCCTCAACTTTCTGTATCCCCGAAAATATTCTACGACTTTTAGATCGGCTGCAACATCAAAAAGAAAAGTGTAAATTTACGTTTTATCGAATATCTCGGTTCCTGAGCGAGATAGAGCCTTGAAATTTGGACTATAAATACCTTTCTGTATCCCCGAATATAGTCTACGACTGTTCATTTACGTTTTATCGAATATCTCGGTTCCTGAGCGAGATAGAGCCTTGAAATTTGGACTATAAATACCTTTTCGAAATTCCTCAACTTTCTGTATCCCCGAATATAGTCTACGACTGTTCATTTACGTTTTATCGAATATCTCGGTTCCTGAGCGAGATAGAGCCTTGAAATTTGGACTATAAATACCTTTCTGTTTCCCTGAATATAGTCTACGACTGTTCATTTACGTTTTATCGAATATCTCGGTTCCTGAGCGAGATAGAGCCTTGAAATTTGGACTATAAATACCTTTTCGAAATTCCTCAACTTTCTGTATCCCCGAATATAGTCTACGACTGTTCATTTACGTTTTATCGAATATCTCGGTTCCTGAGCGAGATAGAGCCTTGAAATTTGGACTATAAATACCTTTTCGAAATTCCTCAACTTTCTGTATCCCCGAATATAGTCTACGACTGTTCATTTACGTTTTATCGAATATCTCGGTTCCTGAGCGAGATAGAGCCTTGAAATTTGAACTATAAATACCTTCTCGAAATTCCTCAACTTTCTGTATCCCCAAAATTATTCTACGACTTTTAGATCGGCTGCAACATCAAAAAGAAAAGTGTAAATTTACGTTTTATCGAATATCTCGGTTCCTGAGCGAGATAGAGCCTTGAAATTTGGACTATAAATACCTTTCTGTATCCCCGAATATAGTCTACGACTGTTCATTTACGTTTTATCGAATATCTCGGTTCCTGAGCGAGATAGAGCCTTGAAATTTGGACTATAAATACCTTTTCGAAATTCCTCAACTTTCTGTATCCCCGAATATAGTCTACGACTGTTCATTTACGTTTTATCGAATATCTCGGTTCCTGAGCGAGATAGAGCCTTGAAATTTGGACTATAAATACCTTTCTGTATCCCCGAATATAGTCTACGACTGTTCATTTACGTTTTATCGAATATCTCGGTTCCTGAGCGAGATAGAGCCTTGAAATTTGGACTATAAATACTTTTTCGAAATTCCTCAACTTTCTGTATCCCCGAATATAGTCTACGACTGTTCATTTACGTTTTATCGAATATCTCGGTTCCTGAGCGAGATAGAGCCTTGAAATTTGGACTATAAATACCTTCTCGAAATTCCTCAACTTTCTGTATCCCCGAAAATATTCTACGACTTTTAGATCGGCTGCAACATCAAAAAGAAAAGTGTAAATTTACGTTTTATCGAATATCTCGGTTCCTGAGCGAGATAGAGCCTTGAAATTTGGACTATAAATACCTTTCTGTATCCCCGAATATAGTCTACGACTGTTCATTTACGTTTTATCGAATATCTCGGTTCCTGAGCGAGATAGAGCCTTGAAATTTGGACTATAAATACCTTTTCGAAATTCCTCAACTTTCTGTATCCCCGAATGTAGTCTACGACTGTTCATTTACGTTTTATCGAATATCTCGGTTCCTGAGCGAGATAGAGCCTTGAAATTCGGACTATAAATACCTTTTCGAAATTCCTCAACTTTCTGTATCCCCGAATGTAGTCTACGACTGTTCATTTACGTTTTATCGAATATCTCGGTTCCTGAGCGAGATAGAGCCTTGAAATTTGGACTATAAATACCTTTTCGAATTTCCTCAACTTTCTGTATCCCCGAAAATGTTCTACGACTTTTAGATCGGCTGCAACATCAAAAAGAAAAGTGTAAATTTACGTTTTATCGAATATCTCGGTTCCTGAGCGAGATAGAGCCTTGAAATTTGGACTATAAATACCTTTCTGTATCCCCGAATATAGTCTACGACTGTTCATTTACGTTTTATCGAATATCTCGGTTCCTGAGCGAGATAGAGCCTTGAAATTTGGACTATAAATACCTTTTCGAAATTCCTCAACTTTCTGTATCCCCGAATGTAGTCTACGACTGTTCATTTACGTTTTATCGAATATCTCGGTTCCTGAGCGAGATAGAGCCTTGAAATTTGGACTATAAATACCTTTTCGAAATTCCTCAACTTTCTGTATCCCCGAATGTAGTCTACGACTGTTCATTTACGTTTTATCGAATATCTCGGTTCCTGAGCGAGATAGAGCCTTGAAATTTGGACTATAAATACCTTTTCGAAATTCCTCAACTTTCTGTATCCCCGAATATAGTCTACGACTGTTCATTTACGTTTTATCGAATATCTCGGTTCCTGAGCGAGATAGAGCCTTGAAATTTGGACTATAAATACCTTCTCAAAATTCCTCAACTTTCTGTATCCCCGAAATTATTCTACGACTTTTAGATCGGCTGCAACATCAAAAAGAAAAGTGTAAATTTACGTTTTATCGAATATCTCGGTTCCTGAGCGAGATAGAGCCTTGAAATTTGGACTATAAATACCTTTCTGTATCCCCGAATATAGTCTACGACTGTTCATTTACGTTTTATCGAATATCTCGGTTCCTGAGCGAGATAGAGCCTTGAAATTTGGACTATAAATACCTTTTCGAAATTCCTCAACTTTCTGTATCCCCGAATATAGTCTACGACTGTTCATTTACGTTTTATCGAATATCTCGGTTCCTGAGCGAGATAGAGCCTTGAAATTTGGACTATGAATACCTTTTCGAAATTCCTCAACTTTCTGTATCCCCGAATATAGTCTACGACTGTTCATTTACGTTTTATCGAATATCTCGGTTCCTGAGCGAGATAGAGCCTTGAAATTTGGACTATAAATACCTTCTCGAAATTCCTCAACTTTCTGTATCCCCGAAAATATTCTACGACTTTTAGATCGGCTGCAACATCAAAAAGAAAAGTGTAAATTTACGTTTTATCGAATATCTCGGTTCCTGAGCGAGATAGAGCCTTGAAATTTGGACTATAAATACCTTTCTGTATCCCCGAATATAGTCTACGACTGTTCATTTACGTTTTATCGAATATCTCGGTTCCTGAGCGAGATAGAGCCTTGAAATTTGGACTATAAATACCTTCTCGAAATTCCTCAACTTTCTGTTTCCCCGAAAATATTCTACGACTTTTAGATCGGCTGCAACATCAAAAAGAAAATTGTAAATTTACGTTTTATCGAATATCTCGGTTCCTGAGCGAGATAGAGCCTTGAAATTTGGACTATAAATACCTTTTCGAAATTCCTCAACTTTCTGTATCCCCGAATATAGTCTACGACTGTTCATTTACGTTTTATCGAATATCTCGGTTCCTGAGCGAGATAGAGACTTGAAATTTGGACTATAAATACCTTTTCGAAATTCCTCAACTTTCTGTATCCCCGAAAATGTTCTACGACTTTTAGATCGGCTGCAACATCAAAAAGAAAAGTGTAAATTTACGTTTTATCGAATATCTCGGTTCCTGATCGAATATCTCGGTTCCTGAGCGAGATAGAGCCTTGAAATTTGGACTATAAATACCTTTTCGAAATTCCTCAACTTTCTGTATCCCCGAATATAGTCTACGACTGTTCATTTACGTTTTATCGAATATCTCGGTTCCTGAGCGAGATAGAGCCTTGAAATTTGGACTCTAAATACCTTCTCGAAATTCCTCAACTTTCTGTATCCCCGAAAATATTCTACGACTTTTAGATCGGCTGCAACATCAAAAAGAAAAGTGTAAATTTACGTTTTATCGAATATCTCGGTTCCTGAGCGAGATAGAGCCTTGAAATTTGGACTATAAATACCTTTCTGTATCCCCGAATATAGTCTACGACTGTTCATTTACGTTTTATCGAATATCTCGGTTCCTGAGCGAGATAGAGCCTTGAAATTTGGACTATAAATACCTTCTCGAAATTCCTCAACTTTCTGTTTCCCCGAAAATATTCTACGACTTTTAGATCGGCTGCAACATCAAAAAGAAAAGTGTAAATTTACGTTTTATCGAATATCTCGGTTCCTGAGCGAGATAGAGCCTTGAAATTTGGACTATAAATACCTTTCTGTATCCCCGAATATAGTCTACGACTGTTCATTTACGTTTTATCGAATATCTCGGTTCCTGAGCGAGATAGAGCCTTGAAATTTGGACTATAAATACCTTCTCGAAATTCCTCAACTTTCTGTTTCCCCGAAAATATTCTACGACTTTTAGATCGGCTGCAACATCAAAAAGAAAATTGTAAATTTACGTTTTATCGAATATCTCGGTTCCTGAGCGAGATAGAGACTTGAAATTTGGACTATAAATACCTTTTCGAAATTCCTCAACTTTCTGTATCCCCGAAAATGTTCTACGACTTTTAGATCGGCTGCAACATCAAAAAGAAAAGTGTAAATTTACGTTTTATCGAATATCTCGGTTCCTGAGCGAGATAGAGCCTTGAAATTTGGACTATAAATACCTTTCTGTATCCCTGAATATAGTCTACGACTGTTCATTTACGTTTTATCGAATATCTCGGTTCCTGAGCGAGATAGAGCCTTGAAATTTGGACTATAAATACCTTTTCGAAATTCCTCAACTTTCTGTATCCCCGAATATAGTCTACGACTGTTCATTTACGTTTTATCGAATATCTCGGTTCCTGAGCGAGATAGAGCCTTGAAATTTGGACTATCAATACCTTTTCGAAATTCCTCAACTTTCTGTATCCCCGAAAATATTCTACGACTTTTAGATCGGCTGCAACATCAAAAAGAAAAGTGTAAATTTACGTTTTATCGAATATCTCGGTTCCTGAGCGAGATAGAGCCTTGAAATTTGGACTATAAATACCTTTCTGTATCCCCGAATATAGTCTACGACTGTTCATTTACGTTTTATCGAATATCTCGGTTCCTGAGCGAGATAGAGCCTTGAAATTTGGACTATAAATACCTTTTCGAAATTCCTCAACTTTCTGTATCCCCGAATATAGTCTACGACTGTTCATTTACGTTTTATCGAATATCTCGGTTCCTGAGCGAGATAGAGCCTTGAAATTTGGACTATAAATACATTTCTGTATCCCTGAATATAGTCTACGACTGTTCATTTACGTTTTATCGAATATCTCGGTTCCTGAGCGAGATAGAGCCTTGAAATTTGGACTATAAATACCTTTTCGAAATTCCTCAACTTTCTGTATCCCCGAATATAGTCTACGACTGTTCATTTACGTTTTATCGAATATCTCGGTTCCTGAGCGAGATAGAGCCTTGAAATTTGGACTATAAATACCTTTTCGAAATTCCTCAACTTTCTGTATCCCCGAATATAGTCTACGACTGTTCATTTACGTTTTATCGAATATCTCGGTTCCTGAGCGAGATAGAGCCTTGAAATTTGGACTATAAATACCTTTCTGTATCCCTGAATATAGTCTACGACTGTTCATTTACGTTTTATCGAATATCTCGGTTCCTGAGCGAGATAGAGCCTTGAAATTTGGACTATAAATACCTTTCTGTATCCCTGAATATAGTCTACGACTGTTCATTTACGTTTTATCGAATATCTCGGTTCCTGAGCGAGATAGAGCCTTGAAATTTGGACTATAAATACCTTTTCGAAATTCCTCAACTTTCTGTATCCCCGAATATAGTCTACGACTGTTCATTTACGTTTTATCGAATATCTCGGTTCCTGAGCGAGATAGAGCCTTGAAATTTGGACTATAAATACCTTTCTGTATCCCTGAATATAGTCTACGACTGTTCATTTACGTTTTATCGAATATCTCGGTTCCTGAGCGAGATAGAGCCTTGAAATTTGGACTATAAATACCTTTTCGAAATTCCTCAACTTTCTGTATCCCCGAATATAGTCTACGACTGTTCATTTACGTTTTATCGAATATCTCGGTTCCTGAGCGAGATAGAGCCTTGAAATTTGGACTATAAATACCTTTTCGAAATTCCTCAACTTTCTGTATCCCCGAATATAGTCTACGACTGTTCATTTACGTTTTATCGAATATCTCGGTTCCTGAGCGAGATAGAGCCTTGAAATTTGAACTATAAATACCTTCTCGAAATTCCTCAACTTTCTGTATCCCCGAAAATGTTCTACGACTTTTAGATCGGCTGCAACATCAAAAAGAAAAGTGTAAATTTACGTTTTATCGAATATCTCGGTTCCTGAGCGAGATAGAGCCTTGAAATTTGGACTATAAATACCTTTCTGTATCCCTGAATATAGTCTACGACTGTTCATTTACGTTTTATCGAATATCTCGGTTCCTGAGCGAGATAGAGCCTTGAAATTTGGACTATAAATACCTTTTCGAAATTCCTCAACTTTCTGTATCCCCGAATATAGTCTACGACTGTTCATTTACGTTTTATCGAATATCTCGGTTCCTGAGCGAGATAGAGCCTTGAAATTTGGACTATCAATACCTTTTCGAAATTCCTCAACTTTCTGTATCCCCGAAAATATTCTACGACTTTTAGATCGGCTGCAACATCAAAAAGAAAAGTGTAAATTTACGTTTTATCGAATATCTCGGTTCCTGAGCGAGATAGAGCCTTGAAATTTGGACTATAAATACCTTTCTGTATCCCCGAATATAGTCTACGACTGTTCATTTACGTTTTATCGAATATCTCGGTTCCTGAGCGAGATAGAGCCTTGAAATTTGGACTATAAATACCTTTTCGAAATTCCTCAACTTTCTGTATCCCCGAATATAGTCTACGACTGTTCATTTACGTTTTATCGAATATCTCGGTTCCTGAGCGAGATAGAGCCTTGAAATTTGGACTATAAATACCTTTCTGTATCCCTGAATATAGTCTACGACTGTTCATTTACGTTTTATCGAATATCTCGGTTCCTGAGCGAGATAGAGCCTTGAAATTTGGACTATAAATACCTTTTCGAAATTCCTCAACTTTCTGTATCCCCGAATATAGTCTACGACTGTTCATTTACGTTTTATCGAATATCTCGGTTCCTGAGCGAGATAGAGCCTTGAAATTTGGACTATAAATACCTTTTCGAAATTCCTCAACTTTCTGTATCCCCGAATATAGTCTACGACTGTTCATTTACGTTTTATCGAATATCTCGGTTCCTGAGCGAGATAGAGCCTTGAAATTTGGACTATAAATACCTTTCTGTATCCCTGAATATAGTCTACGACTGTTCATTTACGTTTTATCGAATATCTCGGTTCCTGAGCGAGATAGAGCCTTGAAATTTGGACTATAAATACCTTTTCGAAATTCCTCAACTTTCTGTATCCCCGAATATAGTCTACGACTGTTCATTTACGTTTTATCGAATATCTCGGTTCCTGAGCGAGATAGAGCCTTGAAATTTGGACTATAAATACCTTTTCGAAATTCCTCAACTTTCTGTATCCCCGAATATAGTCTACGACTGTTCATTTACGTTTTATCGAATATCTCGGTTCCTGAGCGAGATAGAGCCTTGAAATTTGAACTATAAATACCTTCTCGAAATTCCTCAACTTTCTGTATCCCCAAAATTATTCTACGACTTTTAGATCGGCTGCAACATCAAAAAGAAAAGTGTAAATTTACGTTTTATCGAATATCTCGGTTCCTGAGCGAGATAGAGCCTTGAAATTTGGACTATAAATACCTTTCTGTATCCCCGAATATAGTCTACGACTGTTCATTTACGTTTTATCGAATATCTCGGTTCCTGAGCGAGATAGAGCCTTGAAATTTGGACTATAAATACTTTTTCGAAATTCCTCAACTTTCTGTATCCCCGAATATAGTCTACGACTGTTCATTTACGTTTTATCGAATATCTCGGTTCCTGAGCGAGATAGAGCCTTGAAATTTGGACTATAAATACCTTCTCAAAATTCCTCAACTTTCTGTATCCCCGAAAATATTCTACGACTTTTAGATCGGCTGCAACATCAAAAAGAAAAGTGTAAATTTACGTTTTATCGAATATCTCGGTTCCTGAGCGAGATAGAGCCTTGAAATTTGGACTATAAATACCTTTCTGTATCCCCGAATATAGTCTACGACTGTTCATTTACGTTTTATCGAATATCTCGGTTCCTGAGCGAGATAGAGCCTTGAAATTTGGACTATAAATACCTTTTCGAAATTCCTCAACTTTCTGTATCCCCGAATGTAGTCTACGACTGTTCATTTACGTTTTATCGAATATCTCGGTTCCTGAGCGAGATAGAGCCTTGAAATTCGGACTATAAATACCTTTTCGAAATTCCTCAACTTTCTGTATCCCCGAATGTAGTCTACGACTGTTCATTTACGTTTTATCGAATATCTCGGTTCCTGAGCGAGATAGAGCCTTGAAATTTGGACTATAAATACCTTTTCGAATTTCCTCAACTTTCTGTATCCCCGAAAATGTTCTACGACTTTAAGATCGGCTGCAACATCAAAAAGAAAAGTGTAAATTTACGTTTTATCGAATATCTCGGTTCCTGAGCGAGATAGAGCCTTGAAATTTGGACTATAAATACCTTTCTGTATCCCCGAATATAGTCTACGACTGTTCATTTACGTTTTATCGAATATCTCGGTTCCTGAGCGAGATAGAGCCTTGAAATTTGGACTATAAATACCTTTTCGAAATTCCTCAACTTTCTGTATCCCCGAATGTAGTCTACGACTGTTCATTTACGTTTTATCGAATATCTCGGTTCCTGAGCGAGATAGAGCCTTGAAATTTGGACTATAAATACCTTTTCGAAATTCCTCAACTTTCTGTATCCCCGAATGTAGTCTACGACTGTTCATTTACGTTTTATCGAATATCTCGGTTCCTGAGCGAGATAGAGCCTTGAAATTTGGACTATAAATACCTTTCTGTATCCCCGAATATAGTCTACGACTGTTCATTTACGTTTTATCGAATATCTCGGTTCCTGAGCGAGATAGAGCCTTGAAATTTGGACTATGAATACCTTTTCGAAATTCCTCAACTTTCTGTATCCCCGAATATAGTCTACGACTGTTCATTTACGTTTTATCGAATATCTCGGTTCCTGAGCGAGATAGAGCCTTGAAATTTGGACTATAAATACCTTCTCGAAATTCCTCAACTTTCTGTATCCCCGAAAATATTCTACGACTTTTAGATCGGCTGCAACATCAAAAAGAAAAGTGTAAATTTACGTTTTATCGAATATCTCGGTTCCTGAGCGAGATAGAGCCTTGAAATTTGGACTATAAATACCTTTCTGTATCCCCGAATATAGTCTACGACTGTTCATTTACGTTTTATCGAATATCTCGGTTCCTGAGCGAGATAGAGCCTTGAAATTTGGACTATAAATACCTTCTCGAAATTCCTCAACTTTCTGTTTCCCCGAAAATATTCTACGACTTTTAGATCGGCTGCAACATCAAAAAGAAAATTGTAAATTTACGTTTTATCGAATATCTCGGTTCCTGAGCGAGATAGAGCCTTGAAATTTGGACTATAAATACCTTTTCGAAATTCCTCAACTTTCTGTATCCCCGAATATAGTCTACGACTGTTCATTTACGTTTTATCGAATATCTCGGTTCCTGAGCGAGATAGAGACTTGAAATTTGGACTATAAATACCTTTTCGAAATTCCTCAACTTTCTGTATCCCCGAAAATGTTCTACGACTTTTAGATCGGCTGCAACATCAAAAAGAAAAGTGTAAATTTACGTTTTATCGAATATCTCGGTTCCTGATCGAATATCTCGGTTCCTGAGCGAGATAGAGCCTTGAAATTTGGACTATAAATACCTTTTCGAAATTCCTCAACTTTCTGTATCCCCGAATATAGTCTACGACTGTTCATTTACGTTTTATCGAATATCTCGGTTCCTGAGCGAGATAGAGCCTTGAAATTTGGACTCTAAATACCTTCTCGAAATTCCTCAACTTTCTGTATCCCCGAAAATATTCTACGACTTTTAGATCGGCTGCAACATCAAAAAGAAAAGTGTAAATTTACGTTTTATCGAATATCTCGGTTCCTGAGCGAGATAGAGCCTTGAAATTTGGACTATAAATACCTTTCTGTATCCCCGAATATAGTCTACGACTGTTCATTTACGTTTTATCGAATATCTCGGTTCCTGAGCGAGATAGAGCCTTGAAATTTGGACTATAAATACCTTCTCGAAATTCCTCAACTTTCTGTTTCCCCGAAAATATTCTACGACTTTTAGATCGGCTGCAACATCAAAAAGAAAAGTGTAAATTTACGTTTTATCGAATATCTCGGTTCCTGAGCGAGATAGAGCCTTGAAATTTGGACTATAAATACCTTTCTGTATCCCCGAATATAGTCTACGACTGTTCATTTACGTTTTATCGAATATCTCGGTTCCTGAGCGAGATAGAGCCTTGAAATTTGGACTATAAATACCTTCTCGAAATTCCTCAACTTTCTGTTTCCCCGAAAATATTCTACGACTTTTAGATCGGCTGCAACATCAAAAAGAAAATTGTAAATTTACGTTTTATCGAATATCTCGGTTCCTGAGCGAGATAGAGACTTGAAATTTGGACTATAAATACCTTTTCGAAATTCCTCAACTTTCTGTATCCCCGAAAATGTTCTACGACTTTTAGATCGGCTGCAACATCAAAAAGAAAAGTGTAAATTTACGTTTTATCGAATATCTCGGTTCCTGAGCGAGATAGAGCCTTGAAATTTGGACTATAAATACCTTTCTGTATCCCTGAATATAGTCTACGACTGTTCATTTACGTTTTATCGAATATCTCGGTTCCTGAGCGAGATAGAGCCTTGAAATTTGGACTATAAATACCTTTTCGAAATTCCTCAACTTTCTGTATCCCCGAATATAGTCTACGACTGTTCATTTACGTTTTATCGAATATCTCGGTTCCTGAGCGAGATAGAGCCTTGAAATTTGGACTATCAATACCTTTTCGAAATTCCTCAACTTTCTGTATCCCCGAAAATATTCTACGACTTTTAGATCGGCTGCAACATCAAAAAGAAAAGTGTAAATTTACGTTTTATCGAATATCTCGGTTCCTGAGCGAGATAGAGCCTTGAAATTTGGACTATAAATACCTTTCTGTATCCCCGAATATAGTCTACGACTGTTCATTTACGTTTTATCGAATATCTCGGTTCCTGAGCGAGATAGAGCCTTGAAATTTGGACTATAAATACCTTTTCGAAATTCCTCAACTTTCTGTATCCCCGAATATAGTCTACGACTGTTCATTTACGTTTTATCGAATATCTCGGTTCCTGAGCGAGATAGAGCCTTGAAATTTGGACTATAAATACATTTCTGTATCCCTGAATATAGTCTACGACTGTTCATTTACGTTTTATCGAATATCTCGGTTCCTGAGCGAGATAGAGCCTTGAAATTTGGACTATAAATACCTTTTCGAAATTCCTCAACTTTCTGTATCCCCGAATATAGTCTACGACTGTTCATTTACGTTTTATCGAATATCTCGGTTCCTGAGCGAGATAGAGCCTTGAAATTTGGACTATAAATACCTTTTCGAAATTCCTCAACTTTCTGTATCCCCGAATATAGTCTACGACTGTTCATTTACGTTTTATCGAATATCTCGGTTCCTGAGCGAGATAGAGCCTTGAAATTTGGACTATAAATACCTTTCTGTATCCCTGAATATAGTCTACGACTGTTCATTTACGTTTTATCGAATATCTCGGTTCCTGAGCGAGATAGAGCCTTGAAATTTGGACTATAAATACCTTTTCGAAATTCCTCAACTTTCTGTATCCCCGAATATAGTCTACGACTGTTCATTTACGTTTTATCGAATATCTCGGTTCCTGAGCGAGATAGAGCCTTGAAATTTGGACTATAAATACCTTTTCGAAATTCCTCAACTTTCTGTATCCCCGAATATAGTCTACGACTGTTCATTTACGTTTTATCGAATATCTCGGTTCCTGAGCGAGATAGAGCCTTGAAATTTGAACTATAAATACCTTCTCGAAATTCCTCAACTTTCTGTATCCCCGAAAATGTTCTACGACTTTTAGATCGGCTGCAACATCAAAAAGAAAAGTGTAAATTTACGTTTTATCGAATATCTCGGTTCCTGAGCGAGATAGAGCCTTGAAATTTGGACTATAAATACCTTTCTGTATCCCTGAATATAGTCTACGACTGTTCATTTACGTTTTATCGAATATCTCGGTTCCTGAGCGAGATAGAGCCTTGAAATTTGGACTATAAATACCTTTTCGAAATTCCTCAACTTTCTGTATCCCCGAATATAGTCTACGACTGTTCATTTACGTTTTATCGAATATCTCGGTTCCTGAGCGAGATAGAGCCTTGAAATTTGGACTATCAATACCTTTTCGAAATTCCTCAACTTTCTGTATCCCCGAAAATATTCTACGACTTTTAGATCGGCTGCAACATCAAAAAGAAAAGTGTAAATTTACGTTTTATCGAATATCTCGGTTCCTGAGCGAGATAGAGCCTTGAAATTTGGACTATAAATACCTTTCTGTATCCCCGAATATAGTCTACGACTGTTCATTTACGTTTTATCGAATATCTCGGTTCCTGAGCGAGATAGAGCCTTGAAATTTGGACTATAAATACCTTTTCGAAATTCCTCAACTTTCTGTATCCCCGAATATAGTCTACGACTGTTCATTTACGTTTTATCGAATATCTCGGTTCCTGAGCGAGATAGAGCCTTGAAATTTGGACTATAAATACCTTTCTGTATCCCTGAATATAGTCTACGACTGTTCATTTACGTTTTATCGAATATCTCGGTTCCTGAGCGAGATAGAGCCTTGAAATTTGGACTATAAATACCTTTTCGAAATTCCTCAACTTTCTGTATCCCCGAATATAGTCTACGACTGTTCATTTACGTTTTATCGAATATCTCGGTTCCTGAGCGAGATAGAGCCTTGAAATTTGGACTATAAATACCTTTTCGAAATTCCTCAACTTTCTGTATCCCCGAATATAGTCTACGACTGTTCATTTACGTTTTATCGAATATCTCGGTTCCTGAGCGAGATAGAGCCTTGAAATTTGGACTATAAATACCTTTCTGTATCCCTGAATATAGTCTACGACTGTTCATTTACGTTTTATCGAATATCTCGGTTCCTGAGCGAGATAGAGCCTTGAAATTTGGACTATAAATACCTTTTCGAAATTCCTCAACTTTCTGTATCCCCGAATATAGTCTACGACTGTTCATTTACGTTTTATCGAATATCTCGGTTCCTGAGCGAGATAGAGCCTTGAAATTTGGACTATAAATACCTTTTCGAAATTCCTCAACTTTCTGTATCCCCGAATATAGTCTACGACTGTTCATTTACGTTTTATCGAATATCTCGGTTCCTGAGCGAGATAGAGCCTTGAAATTTGAACTATAAATACCTTCTCGAAATTCCTCAACTTTCTGTATCCCCAAAATTATTCTACGACTTTTAGATCGGCTGCAACATCAAAAAGAAAAGTGTAAATTTACGTTTTATCGAATATCTCGGTTCCTGAGCGAGATAGAGCCTTGAAATTTGGACTATAAATACCTTTCTGTATCCCCGAATATAGTCTACGACTGTTCATTTACGTTTTATCGAATATCTCGGTTCCTGAGCGAGATAGAGCCTTGAAATTTGGACTATAAATACTTTTTCGAAATTCCTCAACTTTCTGTATCCCCGAATATAGTCTACGACTGTTCATTTACGTTTTATCGAATATCTCGGTTCCTGAGCGAGATAGAGCCTTGAAATTTGGACTATAAATACCTTCTCGAAATTCCTCAACTTTCTGTATCCCCGAAAATATTCTACGACTTTTAGATCGGCTGCAACATCAAAAAGAAAAGTGTAAATTTACGTTTTATCGAATATCTCGGTTCCTGAGCGAGATAGAGCCTTGAAATTTGGACTATAAATACCTTTCTGTATCCCCGAATATAGTCTACGACTGTTCATTTACGTTTTATCGAATATCTCGGTTCCTGAGCGAGATAGAGCCTTGAAATTTGGACTATAAATACCTTTTCGAAATTCCTCAACTTTCTGTATCCCCGAATGTAGTCTACGACTGTTCATTTACGTTTTATCGAATATCTCGGTTCCTGAGCGAGATAGAGCCTTGAAATTCGGACTATAAATACCTTTTCGAAATTCCTCAACTTTCTGTATCCCCGAATGTAGTCTACGACTGTTCATTTACGTTTTATCGAATATCTCGGTTCCTGAGCGAGATAGAGCCTTGAAATTTGGACTATAAATACCTTTTCGAATTTCCTCAACTTTCTGTATCCCCGAAAATGTTCTACGACTTTAAGATCGGCTGCAACATCAAAAAGAAAAGTGTAAATTTACGTTTTATCGAATATCTCGGTTCCTGAGCGAGATAGAGCCTTGAAATTTGGACTATAAATACCTTTCTGTATCCCCGAATATAGTCTACGACTGTTCATTTACGTTTTATCGAATATCTCGGTTCCTGAGCGAGATAGAGCCTTGAAATTTGGACTATAAATACCTTTTCGAAATTCCTCAACTTTCTGTATCCCCGAATGTAGTCTACGACTGTTCATTTACGTTTTATCGAATATCTCGGTTCCTGAGCGAGATAGAGCCTTGAAATTTGGACTATAAATACCTTTTCGAAATTCCTCAACTTTCTGTATCCCCGAATGTAGTCTACGACTGTTCATTTACGTTTTATCGAATATCTCGGTTCCTGAGCGAGATAGAGCCTTGAAATTTGGACTATAAATACCTTTCTGTATCCCTGAATATAGTCTACGACTGTTCATTTACGTTTTATCGAATATCTCGGTTCCTGAGCGAGATAGAGCCTTGAAATTTGGACTATAAATACCTTTTCGAAATTCCTCAACTTTCTGTATCCCCGAATATAGTCTACGACTGTTCATTTACGTTTTATCGAATATCTCGGTTCCTGAGCGAGATAGAGCCTTGAAATTTGGACTATCAATACCTTTTCGAAATTCCTCAACTTTCTGTATCCCCGAAAATATTCTACGACTTTTAGATCGGCTGCAACATCAAAAAGAAAAGTGTAAATTTACGTTTTATCGAATATCTCGGTTCCTGAGCGAGATAGAGCCTTGAAATTTGGACTATAAATACCTTTCTGTATCCCCGAATATAGTCTACGACTGTTCATTTACGTTTTATCGAATATCTCGGTTCCTGAGCGAGATAGAGCCTTGAAATTTGGACTATAAATACCTTTTCGAAATTCCTCAACTTTCTGTATCCCCGAATATAGTCTACGACTGTTCATTTACGTTTTATCGAATATCTCGGTTCCTGAGCGAGATAGAGCCTTGAAATTTGGACTATAAATACCTTTCTGTATCCCTGAATATAGTCTACGACTGTTCATTTACGTTTTATCGAATATCTCGGTTCCTGAGCGAGATAGAGCCTTGAAATTTGGACTATAAATACCTTTTCGAAATTCCTCAACTTTCTGTATCCCCGAATATAGTCTACGACTGTTCATTTACGTTTTATCGAATATCTCGGTTCCTGAGCGAGATAGAGCCTTGAAATTTGGACTATAAATACCTTTTCGAAATTCCTCAACTTTCTGTATCCCCGAATATAGTCTACGACTGTTCATTTACGTTTTATCGAATATCTCGGTTCCTGAGCGAGATAGAGCCTTGAAATTTGGACTATAAATACCTTTCTGTATCCCTGAATATAGTCTACGACTGTTCATTTACGTTTTATCGAATATCTCGGTTCCTGAGCGAGATAGAGCCTTGAAATTTGGACTATAAATACCTTTTCGAAATTCCTCAACTTTCTGTATCCCCGAATATAGTCTACGACTGTTCATTTACGTTTTATCGAATATCTCGGTTCCTGAGCGAGATAGAGCCTTGAAATTTGGACTATAAATACCTTTTCGAAATTCCTCAACTTTCTGTATCCCCGAATATAGTCTACGACTGTTCATTTACGTTTTATCGAATATCTCGGTTCCTGAGCGAGATAGAGCCTTGAAATTTGAACTATAAATACCTTCTCGAAATTCCTCAACTTTCTGTATCCCCAAAATTATTCTACGACTTTTAGATCGGCTGCAACATCAAAAAGAAAAGTGTAAATTTACGTTTTATCGAATATCTCGGTTCCTGAGCGAGATAGAGCCTTGAAATTTGGACTATAAATACCTTTCTGTATCCCCGAATATAGTCTACGACTGTTCATTTACGTTTTATCGAATATCTCGGTTCCTGAGCGAGATAGAGCCTTGAAATTTGGACTATAAATACTTTTTCGAAATTCCTCAACTTTCTGTATCCCCGAATATAGTCTACGACTGTTCATTTACGTTTTATCGAATATCTCGGTTCCTGAGCGAGATAGAGCCTTGAAATTTGGACTATAAATACCTTCTCGAAATTCCTCAACTTTCTGTATCCCCGAAAATATTCTACGACTTTTAGATCGGCTGCAACATCAAAAAGAAAAGTGTAAATTTACGTTTTATCGAATATCTCGGTTCCTGAGCGAGATAGAGCCTTGAAATTTGGACTATAAATACCTTTCTGTATCCCCGAATATAGTCTACGACTGTTCATTTACGTTTTATCGAATATCTCGGTTCCTGAGCGAGATAGAGCCTTGAAATTTGGACTATAAATACCTTTCTGTATCCCCGAATATAGTCTACGACTGTTCATTTACGTTTTATCGAATATCTCGGTTCCTGAGCGAGATAGAGCCTTGAAATTTGGACTATAAATACCTTCTCGAAATTCCTCAACTTTCTGTATCCCCGAAAATATTCTACGACTTTTAGATCGGCTGCAACATCAAAAAGAAAAGTGTAAATTTACGTTTTATCGAATATCTCGGTTCCTGAGCGAGATAGAGCCTTGAAATTTGGACTATAAATACCTTTCTGTATCCCCGAATATAGTCTACGACTGTTCATTTACGTTTTATCGAATATCTCGGTTCCTGAGCGAGATAGAGCCTTGAAATTTGGACTATAAATACCTTTTCGAAATTCCTCAACTTTCTGTATCCCCGAATGTAGTCTACGACTGTTCATTTACGTTTTATCGAATATCTCGGTTCCTGAGCGAGATAGAGCCTTGAAATTTGGACTATAAATACCTTTCTGTATCCCTGAATATAGTCTACGACTGTTCATTTACGTTTTATCGAATATCTCGGTTCCTGAGCGAGATAGAGCCTTGAAATTTGGACTATAAATACCTTCTCGAAATTCCTCAACTTTCTGTATCCCCGAAAATATTCTACGACTTTTAGATCGGCTGCAACATCAAAAAGAAAAGTGTAAATTTACGTTTTATCGAATATCTCGGTTCCTGAGCGAGATAGAGCCTTGAAATTTGGACTATAAATACCTTTCTGTATCCCCGAATATAGTCTACGACTGTTCATTTACGTTTTATCGAATATCTCGGTTCCTGAGCGAGATAGAGCCTTGAAATTTGGACTATAAATACCTTTTCGAAATTCCTCAACTTTCTGTATCCCCGAATGTAGTCTACGACTGTTCATTTACGTTTTATCGAATATCTCGGTTCCTGAGCGAGATAGAGCCTTGAAATTCGGACTATAAATACCTTTTCGAAATTCCTCAACTTTCTGTATCCCCGAATGTAGTCTACGACTGTTCATTTACGTTTTATCGAATATCTCGGTTCCTGAGCGAGATAGAGCCTTGAAATTTGGACTATAAATACCTTTTCGAATTTCCTCAACTTTCTGTATCCCCGAAAATGTTCTACGACTTTTAGATCGGCTGCAACATCAAAAAGAAAAGTGTAAATTTACGTTTTATCGAATATCTCGGTTCCTGAGCGAGATAGAGCCTTGAAATTTGGACTATAAATACCTTTCTGTATCCCCGAATATAGTCTACGACTGTTCATTTACGTTTTATCGAATATCTCGGTTCCTGAGCGAGATAGAGCCTTGAAATTTGGACTATAAATACCTTTTCGAAATTCCTCAACTTTCTGTATCCCCGAATGTAGTCTACGACTGTTCATTTACGTTTTATCGAATATCTCGGTTCCTGAGCGAGATAGAGCCTTGAAATTTGGACTATAAATACCTTTTCGAAATTCCTCAACTTTCTGTGTCCCCGAATGTAGTCTACGACTGTTCATTTACGTTTTATCGAATATCTCGGTTCCTGAGCGAGATAGAGCCTTGAAATTTGGACTATAAATACCTTTCTGTATCCCTGAATATAGTCTACGACTGTTCATTTACGTTTTATCGAATATCTCGGTTCCTGAGCGAGATAGAGCCTTGAAATTTGGACTATAAATACCTTTTCGAAATTCCTCAACTTTCTGTATCCCCGAATATAGTCTACGACTGTTCATTTACGTTTTATCGAATATCTCGGTTCCTGAGCGAGATAGAGCCTTGAAATTTGGACTATAAATACCTTCTCAAAATTCCTCAACTTTCTGTATCCCCGAAAATATTCTACGACTTTTAGATCGGCTGCAACATCAAAAAGAAAAGTGTAAATTTACGTTTTATCGAATATCTCGGTTCCTGAGCGAGATAGAGCCTTGAAATTTGGACTATAAATACCTTTCTGTATCCCCGAATATAGTCTACGACTGTTCATTTACGTTTTATCGAATATCTCGGTTCCTGAGCGAGATAGAGCCTTGAAATTTGGACTATAAATACCTTCTCGAAATTCCTCAACTTTCTGTTTCCCCGAAAATATTCTACGACTTTTAGATCGGCTGCAACATCAAAAAGAAAATTGTAAATTTACGTTTTATCGAATATCTCGGTTCCTGAGCGAGATAGAGCCTTGAAATTTGGACTATAAATACCTTTCTGTATCCCCGAATATAGTCTACGACTGTTCATTTACGTTTTATCGAATATCTCGGTTCCTGAGCGAGATAGAGCCTTGAAATTTGGACTATAAATACCTTTTCGAAATTCCTCAACTTTCTGTATCCCCGAATATAGTCTACGACTGTTCATTTACGTTTTATCGAATATCTCGGTTCCTGAGCGAGATAGAGACTTGAAATTTGGACTATAAATACCTTTTCGAAATTCCTCAACTTTCTGTATCCCCGAAAATGTTCTACGACTTTTAGATCGGCTGCAACATCAAAAAGAAAAGTGTAAATTTACGTTTTATCGAATATCTCGGTTCCTGAGCGAGATAGAGCCTTGAAATTTGGACTATAAATACCTTTCTGTATCCCCGAATATAGTATACGACTGTTCATTTACGTTTTATCGAATATCTCGGTTCCTGAGCGAGATAGAGACTTGAAATTTGGACTATAAATACCTTTTCGAAATTCCTCAACTTTCTGTATCCCCGAAAATGTTCTACGACTTTTAGATCGGCTGCAACATCAAAAAGAAAAGTGTAAATTTACGTTTTATCGAATATCTCGGTTCCTGATCGAATATCTCGGTTCCTGAGCGAGATAGAGCCTTGAAATTTGGACTATAAATACCTTTTCGAAATTCCTCAACTTTCTGTATCCCCGAATATAGTCTACGACTGTTCATTTACGTTTTATCGAATATCTCGGTTCCTGAGCGAGATAGAGCCTTGAAATTTGGACTCTAAATACCTTCTCGAAATTCCTCAACTTTCTGTATCCCCGAAAATATTCTACGACTTTTAGATCGGCTGCAACATCAAAAAGAAAAGTGTAAATTTACGTTTTATCGAATATCTCGGTTCCTGAGCGAGATAGAGCCTTGAAATTTGGACTATAAATACCTTTCTGTATCCCCGAATATAGTCTACGACTGTTCATTTACGTTTTATCGAATATCTCGGTTCCTGAGCGAGATAGAGCCTTGAAATTTGGACTATAAATACCTTTTCGAAATTCCTCAACTTTCTGTATCCCCGAATATAGTCTACGACTGTTCATTTACGTTTTATCGAATATCTCGGTTCCTGAGCGAGATAGAGCCTTGAAATTTGGACTATAAATACCTTTCTGTATCCCCGAATATAGTCTACGACTGTTCATTTACGTTTTATCGAATATCTCGGTTCCTGAGCGAGATAGAGCCTTGAAATTTGGACTATAAATACCTTTTCGAAATTCCTCAACTTTCTGTATCCCCGAATATAGTCTACGACTGTTCATTTACGTTTTATCGAATATCTCGGTTCCTGAGCGAGATAGAGCCTTGAAATTTGGACTATAAATACCTTCTCGAAATTCCTCAACTTTCTGTATCCCCGAAAATATTCTACGACTTTTAGATCGGCTGCAACATCAAAAAGAAAAGTGTAAATTTACGTTTTATCGAATATCTCGGTTCCTGAGCGAGATAGAGCCTTGAAATTTGGACTATAAATACCTTTCTGTATCCCCGAATATAGTCTACGACTGTTCATTTACGTTTTATCGAATATCTCGGTTCCTGAGCGAGATAGAGCCTTGAAATTTGGACTATAAATACCTTTTCGAAATTCCTCAACTTTCTGTATCCCCGAATATAGTCTACGACTGTTCATTTACGTTTTATCGAATATCTCGGTTCCTGAGCGAGATAGAGCCTTGAAATTTGGACTATAAATACCTTTCTGTATCCCCGAATATAGTCTACGACTGTTCATTTACGTTTTATCGAATATCTCGGTTCCTGAGCGAGATAGAGCCTTGAAATTTGGACTATAAATACCTTCTCGAAATTCCTCAACTTTCTGTATCCCCGAAAATATTCTACGACTTTTAGATCGGCTGCAACATCAAAAAGAAAAGTGTAAATTTACGTTTTATCGAATATCTCGGTTCCTGAGCGAGATAGAGCCTTGAAATTTGGACTATAAATACCTTTCTGTATCCCCGAATATAGTCTACGACTGTTCATTTACGTTTTATCGAATATCTCGGTTCCTGAGCGAGATAGAGCCTTGAAATTTGGACTATAAATACCTTTTCGAAATTCCTCAACTTTCTGTATCCCCGAATATAGTCTACGACTGTTCATTTACGTTTTATCGAATATCTCGGTTCCTGAGCGAGATAGAGCCTTGAAATTTGGACTATAAATACCTTTTCGTAATTCCTCAACTTTCTGTATCCCCGAATATAGTCTACGACTGTTCATTTACGTTTTATCGAATATCTCGGTTCCTGAGCGAGATAGAGCCTTGAAATTTGGGTTATAAATACCTTCTCCAAATTCCTCAACTTTCTGTATCCCCGTAAATATTCTACGACTTTTAGATCGGCTGCAACATCAAAAAGAAAAGTGTAAATTTACGTTTTATCGAATATCTCGGTTCCTGAGCGAGATAGAGCCTTGAAATTTGGACTATAAATACCTTTCTGTATCCCCGAATATAGTCTACGACTGTTCATTTACGTTTTATCGAATATCTCGGTTCCTGAGCGAGATAGAGCCTTGAAATTTGGACTATAAATACCTTTTCGAAATTCCTCAACTTTCTGTATCCCCGAATATAGTCTACGACTGTTCATTTATGTTTTATCGAATATCTCGGTTCCTGAGCAAGATAGAGCCTTGAAATTTGGACTATAAATACCTTCTCGAAATTCCTCAACTTTCTGTATCCCCGAATGTAGTCTACGACTGTTCATTTACGTTTTATCGAATATCTCGGTTCCTGAGCGAGATAGAGCCTTGAAATTTGGGTTATAAATACCTTCTCCAAATTCCTCAACTTTCTGTATCCCCGTAAATATTCTACGACTTTTAGATCGGCTGCAACATCAAAAAGAAAAGTGTAAATTTACGTTTTATCGAATATCTCGGTTCCTGAGCGAGATAGAGCCTTGAAATTTGGACTATAAATACCTTTCTGTATCCCCGAATATAGTCTACGACTGTTCATTTACGTTTTATCGAATATCTCGGTTCCTGAGCGAGATAGAGCCTTGAAATTTGGACTATAAATACCTTTTCGAAATTCCTCAACTTTCTGTATCCCCGAATATAGTCTACGACTGTTCATTTACGTTTTATCGAATATCTCGGTTCCTGAGCGAGATAGAGCCTTGAAATTTGGACTATAAATACCTTCTCGAAATTCCTCAACTTTCTGTATCCCCGAAAATATTCTACGAATTTTAGATCGGCTGCAACATCAAAAAGAAAAGTGTAAATTTACGTTTTATCGAATATCTCGGTTCCTGAGCGACTATAAATACCTTTCTGTATCCCCGAATATAGTCTACGACTGTTCATTTACGTTTTATCGAATATCTCGGTTCCTGAGCGAGATAGAGCCTTGAAATTTGGACTATAAATACCTTTTCGAAATTCCTCAACTTTCTGTATCCCCGAATATAGTCTACGACTGTTCATTTATGTTTTATCGAATATCTCGGTTCCTGAGCAAGATAGAGCCTTGAAATTTGGACTATAAATACCTTCTCGAAATTCCTCAACTTTCTGTATCCCCGAATGTAGTCTACGACTGTTCATTTACGTTTTATCGAATATCTCGGTTCCTGAGCGAGATAGAGCCTTGAAATTTGGGTTATAAATACCTTCTCCAAATTCCTCAACTTTCTGTATCCCCGTAAATATTCTACGACTTTTAGATCGGCTGCAACATCAAAAAGAAAAGTGTAAATTTACGTTTTATCGAATATCTCGGTTCCTGAGCGAGATAGAGCCTTGAAATTTGGACTATAAATACCTTTCTGTATCCCCGAATATAGTCTACGACTGTTCATTTACGTTTTATCGAATATCTCGGTTCCTGAGCGAGATAGAGCCTTGAAATTTGGACTATAAATACCTTTTCGAAATTCCTCAACTTTCTGTATCCCCGAATATAGTCTACGACTGTTCATTTACGTTTTATCGAATATCTCGGTTCCTGAGCGAGATAGAGCCTTGAAATTTGGACTATAAATACCTTCTCGAAATTCCTCAACTTTCTGTATCCCCGAAAATATTCTACGAATTTTAGATCGGCTGCAACATCAAAAAGAAAAGTGTAAATTTACGTTTTATCGAATATCTCGGTTCCTGAGCGACTATAAATACCTTTCTGTATCCCCGAATATAGTCTACGACTGTTCATTTACGTTTTATCGAATATCTCGGTTCCTGAGCGAGATAGAGCCTTGAAATTTGGGTTATAAATACCTTCTCCAAATTCCTCAACTTTCTGTATCCCCGTAAATATTCTACGACTTTTAGATCGGCTGCAACATCAAAAAGAAAAGTGTAAATTTACGTTTTATCGAATATCTCGGTTCCTGAGCGAGATAGAGCCTTGAAATTTGGACTATAAATACCTTTCTGTATCCCCGAATATAGTCTACGACTGTTCATTTACGTTTTATCGAATATCTCGGTTCCTGAGCGAGATAGAGCCTTGAAATTTGGACTATAAATACCTTTTCGAAATTCCTCAACTTTCTGTATCCCCGAATATAGTCTACGACTGTTCATTTACGTTTTATCGAATATCTCGGTTCCTGAGCGAGATAGAGCCTTGAAATTTGGACTATGAATACCTTTTCGAAATTCCTCAACTTTCTGTATCCCCGAATATAGTCTACGACTGTTCATTTACGTTTTATCGAATATCTCGGTTCCTGAGCGAGATAGAGCCTTGAAATTTGGACTATAAATACCTTCTCGAAATTCCTCAACTTTCTGTATCCCCGAAAATATTCTACGACTTTAAGATCGGCTGCAACATCAAAAAGAAAAGTGTAAATTTACGTTTTATCGAATATCTCGGTTCCTGAGCGAGATAGAGCCTTGAAATTTGGACTATAAATACCTTTCTGTATCCCCGAATATAGTCTACGACTGTTCATTTACGTTTTATCGAATATCTCGGTTCCTGAGCGAGATAGAGACTTGAAATTTGGACTATAAATACCTTTTCGAAATTCCTCAACTTTCTGTATCCCCGAAAATATTCTACGAATTTTAGATCGGCTGCAACATCAAAAAGAAAAGTGTAAATTTACGTTTTATCGAATATCTCGGTTCCTGAGCGACTATAAATACCTTTCTGTATCCCCGAATATAGTCTACGACTGTTCATTTACGTTTTATCGAATATCTCGGTTCCTGAGCGAGATAGAGCCTTGAAATTTGGACTATAAATACCTTTTCGAAATTCCTCAACTTTCTGTATCCCCGAATATAGTCTACGACTGTTCATTTATGTTTTATCGAATATCTCGGTTCCTGAGCAAGATAGAGCCTTGAAATTTGGACTATAAATACCTTTTCGAAATTCCTCAACTTTCTGTATCCCCGAAAATGTTCTACGACTTTTAGATCGGCTGCAACATCAAAAAGAAAAGTGTAAATTTACGTTTTATCGAATATCTCGGTTCCTGATCGAATATCTCGGTTCCTGAGCGAGATAGAGCCTTGAAATTTGGACTATAAATACCTTTTCGAAATTCCTCAACTTTCTGTATCCCCGAATATAGTCTACGACTGTTCATTTACGTTTTATCGAATATCTCGGTTCCTGAGCGAGATAGAGCCTTGAAATTTGGACTCTAAATACCTTCTCGAAATTCCTCAACTTTCTGTATCCCCGAAAATATTCTACGACTTTTAGATCGGCTGCAACATCAAAAAGAAAAGTGTAAATTTACGTTTTATCGAATATCTCGGTTCCTGAGCGAGATAGAGCCTTGAAATTTGGACTATAAATACCTTTCTGTATCCCCGAATATAGTCTACGACTGTTCATTTACGTTTTATCGAATATCTCGGTTCCTGAGCGAGATAGAGCCTTGAAATTTGGACTATAAATACCTTTTCGAAATTCCTCAACTTTCTGTATCCCCGAATATAGTCTACGACTGTTCATTTACGTTTTATCGAATATCTCGGTTCCTGAGCGAGATAGAGCCTTGAAATTTGGACTATAAATACCTTTCTGTATCCCCGAATATAGTCTACGACTGTTCATTTACGTTTTATCGAATATCTCGGTTCCTGAGCGAGATAGAGCCTTGAAATTTGGACTATAAATACCTTTTCGAAATTCCTCAACTTTCTGTATCCCCGAATATAGTCTACGACTGTTCATTTACGTTTTATCGAATATCTCGGTTCCTGAGCGAGATAGAGCCTTGAAATTTGGACTATAAATACCTTCTCGAAATTCCTCAACTTTCTGTATCCCCGAAAATATTCTACGACTTTTAGATCGGCTGCAACATCAAAAAGAAAAGTGTAAATTTACGTTTTATCGAATATCTCGGTTCCTGAGCGAGATAGAGCCTTGAAATTTGGACTATAAATACCTTTCTGTATCCCCGAATATAGTCTACGACTGTTCATTTACGTTTTATCGAATATCTCGGTTCCTGAGCGAGATAGAGCCTTGAAATTTGGACTATAAATACCTTTTCGAAATTCCTCAACTTTCTGTATCCCCGAATATAGTCTACGACTGTTCATTTACGTTTTATCGAATATCTCGGTTCCTGAGCGAGATAGAGCCTTGAAATTTGGACTATAAATACCTTTCTGTATCCCCGAATATAGTCTACGACTGTTCATTTACGTTTTATCGAATATCTCGGTTCCTGAGCGAGATAGAGCCTTGAAATTTGGACTATAAATACCTTCTCGAAATTCCTCAACTTTCTGTATCCCCGAAAATATTCTACGACTTTTAGATCGGCTGCAACATCAAAAAGAAAAGTGTAAATTTACGTTTTATCGAATATCTCGGTTCCTGAGCGAGATAGAGCCTTGAAATTTGGACTATAAATACCTTTCTGTATCCCCGAATATAGTCTACGACTGTTCATTTACGTTTTATCGAATATCTCGGTTCCTGAGCGAGATAGAGCCTTGAAATTTGGACTATAAATACCTTTTCGAAATTCCTCAACTTTCTGTATCCCCGAATATAGTCTACGACTGTTCATTTACGTTTTATCGAATATCTCGGTTCCTGAGCGAGATAGAGCCTTGAAATTTGGACTATAAATACCTTTTCGTAATTCCTCAACTTTCTGTATCCCCGAATATAGTCTACGACTGTTCATTTACGTTTTATCGAATATCTCGGTTCCTGAGCGAGATAGAGCCTTGAAATTTGGGTTATAAATACCTTCTCCAAATTCCTCAACTTTCTGTATCCCCGTAAATATTCTACGACTTTTAGATCGGCTGCAACATCAAAAAGAAAAGTGTAAATTTACGTTTTATCGAATATCTCGGTTCCTGAGCGAGATAGAGCCTTGAAATTTGGACTATAAATACCTTTCTGTATCCCCGAATATAGTCTACGACTGTTCATTTACGTTTTATCGAATATCTCGGTTCCTGAGCGAGATAGAGCCTTGAAATTTGGACTATAAATACCTTTTCGAAATTCCTCAACTTTCTGTATCCCCGAATATAGTCTACGACTGTTCATTTATGTTTTATCGAATATCTCGGTTCCTGAGCAAGATAGAGCCTTGAAATTTGGACTATAAATACCTTCTCGAAATTCCTCAACTTTCTGTATCCCCGAATGTAGTCTACGACTGTTCATTTACGTTTTATCGAATATCTCGGTTCCTGAGCGAGATAGAGCCTTGAAATTTGGGTTATAAATACCTTCTCCAAATTCCTCAACTTTCTGTATCCCCGTAAATATTCTACGACTTTTAGATCGGCTGCAACATCAAAAAGAAAAGTGTAAATTTACGTTTTATCGAATATCTCGGTTCCTGAGCGAGATAGAGCCTTGAAATTTGGACTATAAATACCTTTCTGTATCCCCGAATATAGTCTACGACTGTTCATTTACGTTTTATCGAATATCTCGGTTCCTGAGCGAGATAGAGCCTTGAAATTTGGACTATAAATACCTTTTCGAAATTCCTCAACTTTCTGTATCCCCGAATATAGTCTACGACTGTTCATTTACGTTTTATCGAATATCTCGGTTCCTGAGCGAGATAGAGCCTTGAAATTTGGACTATAAATACCTTCTCGAAATTCCTCAACTTTCTGTATCCCCGAAAATATTCTACGAATTTTAGATCGGCTGCAACATCAAAAAGAAAAGTGTAAATTTACGTTTTATCGAATATCTCGGTTCCTGAGCGACTATAAATACCTTTCTGTATCCCCGAATATAGTCTACGACTGTTCATTTACGTTTTATCGAATATCTCGGTTCCTGAGCGAGATAGAGCCTTGAAATTTGGACTATAAATACCTTTTCGAAATTCCTCAACTTTCTGTATCCCCGAATATAGTCTACGACTGTTCATTTATGTTTTATCGAATATCTCGGTTCCTGAGCAAGATAGAGCCTTGAAATTTGGACTATAAATACCTTCTCGAAATTCCTCAACTTTCTGTATCCCCGAATGTAGTCTACGACTGTTCATTTACGTTTTATCGAATATCTCGGTTCCTGAGCGAGATAGAGCCTTGAAATTTGGGTTATAAATACCTTCTCCAAATTCCTCAACTTTCTGTATCCCCGTAAATATTCTACGACTTTTAGATCGGCTGCAACATCAAAAAGAAAAGTGTAAATTTACGTTTTATCGAATATCTCGGTTCCTGAGCGAGATAGAGCCTTGAAATTTGGACTATAAATACCTTTCTGTATCCCCGAATATAGTCTACGACTGTTCATTTACGTTTTATCGAATATCTCGGTTCCTGAGCGAGATAGAGCCTTGAAATTTGGACTATAAATACCTTTTCGAAATTCCTCAACTTTCTGTATCCCCGAATATAGTCTACGACTGTTCATTTACGTTTTATCGAATATCTCGGTTCCTGAGCGAGATAGAGCCTTGAAATTTGGACTATAAATACCTTCTCGAAATTCCTCAACTTTCTGTATCCCCGAAAATATTCTACGAATTTTAGATCGGCTGCAACATCAAAAAGAAAAGTGTAAATTTACGTTTTATCGAATATCTCGGTTCCTGAGCGACTATAAATACCTTTCTGTATCCCCGAATATAGTCTACGACTGTTCATTTACGTTTTATCGAATATCTCGGTTCCTGAGCGAGATAGAGCCTTGAAATTTGGGTTATAAATACCTTCTCCAAATTCCTCAACTTTCTGTATCCCCGTAAATATTCTACGACTTTTAGATCGGCTGCAACATCAAAAAGAAAAGTGTAAATTTACGTTTTATCGAATATCTCGGTTCCTGAGCGAGATAGAGCCTTGAAATTTGGACTATAAATACCTTTCTGTATCCCCGAATATAGTCTACGACTGTTCATTTACGTTTTATCGAATATCTCGGTTCCTGAGCGAGATAGAGCCTTGAAATTTGGACTATAAATACCTTTTCGAAATTCCTCAACTTTCTGTATCCCCGAATATAGTCTACGACTGTTCATTTACGTTTTATCGAATATCTCGGTTCCTGAGCGAGATAGAGCCTTGAAATTTGGACTATGAATACCTTTTCGAAATTCCTCAACTTTCTGTATCCCCGAATATAGTCTACGACTGTTCATTTACGTTTTATCGAATATCTCGGTTCCTGAGCGAGATAGAGCCTTGAAATTTGGACTATAAATACCTTCTCGAAATTCCTCAACTTTCTGTATCCCCGAAAATATTCTACGACTTTAAGATCGGCTGCAACATCAAAAAGAAAAGTGTAAATTTACGTTTTATCGAATATCTCGGTTCCTGAGCGAGATAGAGCCTTGAAATTTGGACTATAAATACCTTTCTGTATCCCCGAATATAGTCTACGACTGTTCATTTACGTTTTATCGAATATCTCGGTTCCTGAGCGAGATAGAGACTTGAAATTTGGACTATAAATACCTTTTCGAAATTCCTCAACTTTCTGTATCCCCGAAAATATTCTACGAATTTTAGATCGGCTGCAACATCAAAAAGAAAAGTGTAAATTTACGTTTTATCGAATATCTCGGTTCCTGAGCGACTATAAATACCTTTCTGTATCCCCGAATATAGTCTACGACTGTTCATTTACGTTTTATCGAATATCTCGGTTCCTGAGCGAGATAGAGCCTTGAAATTTGGACTATAAATACCTTTTCGAAATTCCTCAACTTTCTGTATCCCCGAATATAGTCTACGACTGTTCATTTATGTTTTATCGAATATCTCGGTTCCTGAGCAAGATAGAGCCTTGAAATTTGGACTATAAATACCTTCTCGAAATTCCTCAACTTTCTGTATCCCCGAATGTAGTCTACGACTGTTCATTTACGTTTTATCGAATATCTCGGTTCCTGAGCGAGATAGAGCCTTGAAATTTGGGTTATAAATACCTTCTCCAAATTCCTCAACTTTCTGTATCCCCGTAAATATTCTACGACTTTTAGATCGGCTGCAACATCAAAAAGAAAAGTGTAAATTTACGTTTTATCGAATATCTCGGTTCCTGAGCGAGATAGAGCCTTGAAATTTGGACTATAAATACCTTTCTGTATCCCCGAATATAGTCTACGACTGTTCATTTACGTTTTATCGAATATCTCGGTTCCTGAGCGAGATAGAGCCTTGAAATTTGGACTATAAATACCTTTTCGAAATTCCTCAACTTTCTGTATCCCCGAATATAGTCTACGACTGTTCATTTACGTTTTATCGAATATCTCGGTTCCTGAGCGAGATAGAGCCTTGAAATTTGGACTATAAATACCTTCTCGAAATTCCTCAACTTTCTGTATCCCCGAATATAGTCTACGACTGTTCATTTACGTTTTATCGAATATCTCGGTTCCTGAGCGAGATAGAGCCTTGAAATTTGGACTATAAATACCTTCTCGAAATTCCTCAACTTTCTGTATCCCCGAAAATATTCTACGACTTTAAGATCGGCTGCAACATCAAAAAGAAAAGTGTAAATTTACGTTTTATCGAATATCTCGGTTCCTGAGCGAGATAGAGCCTTGAAATTTGGACTATAAATACCTTTCTGTATCCCCGAATATAGTCTACGACTGTTCATTTACGTTTTATCGAATATCTCGGTTCCTGAGCGAGATAGAGACTTGAAATTTGGACTATAAATACCTTTTCGAAATTCCTCAACTTTCTGTATCCCCGAAAATATTCTACGAATTTTAGATCGGCTGCAACATCAAAAAGAAAATTGTAAATTTACGTTTTATCGAATATCTCGGTTCCTGAGCGACTATAAATACCTTTCTGTATCCCCGAATATAGTCTACGACTGTTCATTTACGTTTTATCGAATATCTCGGTTCCTGAGCGAGATAGAGCCTTGAAATTTGGACTATAAATACCTTTTCGAAATTCCTCAACTTTCTGTATCCCCGAATATAGTCTACGACTGTTCATTTATGTTTTATCGAATATCTCGGTTCCTGAGCAAGATAGAGCCTTGAAATTTGGACTATAAATACCTTCTCGAAATTCCTCAACTTTCTGTATCCCCGAATGTAGTCTACGACTGTTCATTTACGTTTTATCGAATATCTCGGTTCCTGAGCGAGATAGAGCCTTGAAATTTGGGTTATAAATACCTTCTCCAAATTCCTCAACTTTCTGTATCCCCGTAAATATTCTACGACTTTTAGATCGGCTGCAACATCAAAAAGAAAAGTGTAAATTTACGTTTTATCGAATATCTCGGTTCCTGAGCGAGATAGAGCCTTGAAATTTGGACTATAAATACCTTTCTGTATCCCCGAATATAGTCTACGACTGTTCATTTACGTTTTATCGAATATCTCGGTTCCTGAGCGAGATAGAGCCTTGAAATTTGGACTATAAATACCTTTTCGAAATTCCTCAACTTTCTGTATCCCCGAATATAGTCTACGACTGTTCATTTACGTTTTATCGAATATCTCGGTTCCTGAGCGAGATAGAGCCTTGAAATTTGGACTATAAATACCTTCTCGAAATTCCTCAACTTTCTGTATCCCCGAAAATATTCTACGAATTTTAGATCGGCTGCAACATCAAAAAGAAAAGTGTAAATTTACGTTTTATCGAATATCTCGGTTCCTGAGCGACTATAAATACCTTTCTGTATCCCCGAATATAGTCTACGACTGTTCATTTACGTTTTATCGAATATCTCGGTTCCTGAGCGAGATAGAGCCTTGAAATTTGGGTTATAAATACCTTCTCCAAATTCCTCAACTTTCTGTATCCCCGTAAATATTCTACGACTTTTAGATCGGCTGCAACATCAAAAAGAAAAGTGTAAATTTACGTTTTATCGAATATCTCGGTTCCTGAGCGAGATAGAGCCTTGAAATTTGGACTATAAATACCTTTCTGTATCCCCGAATATAGTCTACGACTGTTCATTTACGTTTTATCGAATATCTCGGTTCCTGAGCGAGATAGAGCCTTGAAATTTGGACTATAAATACCTTTTCGAAATTCCTCAACTTTCTGTATCCCCGAATATAGTCTACGACTGTTCATTTACGTTTTATCGAATATCTCGGTTCCTGAGCGAGATAGAGCCTTGAAATTTGGACTATGAATACCTTTTCGAAATTCCTCAACTTTCTGTATCCCCGAATATAGTCTACGACTGTTCATTTACGTTTTATCGAATATCTCGGTTCCTGAGCGAGATAGAGCCTTGAAATTTGGACTATAAATACCTTCTCGAAATTCCTCAACTTTCTGTATCCCCGAAAATATTCTACGACTTTAAGATCGGCTGCAACATCAAAAAGAAAAGTGTAAATTTACGTTTTATCGAATATCTCGGTTCCTGAGCGAGATAGAGCCTTGAAATTTGGACTATAAATACCTTTCTGTATCCCCGAATATAGTCTACGACTGTTCATTTACGTTTTATCGAATATCTCGGTTCCTGAGCGAGATAGAGACTTGAAATTTGGACTATAAATACCTTTTCGAAATTCCTCAACTTTCTGTATCCCCGAAAATATTCTACGAATTTTAGATCGGCTGCAACATCAAAAAGAAAAGTGTAAATTTACGTTTTATCGAATATCTCGGTTCCTGAGCGACTATAAATACCTTTCTGTATCCCCGAATATAGTCTACGACTGTTCATTTACGTTTTATCGAATATCTCGGTTCCTGAGCGAGATAGAGCCTTGAAATTTGGACTATAAATACCTTTTCGAAATTCCTCAACTTTCTGTATCCCCGAATATAGTCTACGACTGTTCATTTATGTTTTATCGAATATCTCGGTTCCTGAGCAAGATAGAGCCTTGAAATTTGGACTATAAATACCTTCTCGAAATTCCTCAACTTTCTGTATCCCCGAATGTAGTCTACGACTGTTCATTTACGTTTTATCGAATATCTCGGTTCCTGAGCGAGATAGAGCCTTGAAATTTGGGTTATAAATACCTTCTCCAAATTCCTCAACTTTCTGTATCCCCGTAAATATTCTACGACTTTTAGATCGGCTGCAACATCAAAAAGAAAAGTGTAAATTTACGTTTTATCGAATATCTCGGTTCCTGAGCGAGATAGAGCCTTGAAATTTGGACTATAAATACCTTTCTGTATCCCCGAATATAGTCTACGACTGTTCATTTACGTTTTATCGAATATCTCGGTTCCTGAGCGAGATAGAGCCTTGAAATTTGGACTATAAATACCTTTTCGAAATTCCTCAACTTTCTGTATCCCCGAATATAGTCTACGACTGTTCATTTACGTTTTATCGAATATCTCGGTTCCTGAGCGAGATAGAGCCTTGAAATTTGGACTATAAATACCTTCTCGAAATTCCTCAACTTTCTGTATCCCCGAAAATATTCTACGAATTTTAGATCGGCTGCAACATCAAAAAGAAAAGTGTAAATTTACGTTTTATCGAATATCTCGGTTCCTGAGCGACTATAAATACCTTTCTGTATCCCCGAATATAGTCTACGACTGTTCATTTACGTTTTATCGAATATCTCGGTTCCTGAGCGAGATAGAGCCTTGAAATTTGGACTATAAATACCTTCTCGAAATTCCTCAACTTTCTGTATCCCCGAAAATATTCTACGACTTTTAGATCGGCTGCAACATCAAAAAGAAAAGTGTAAATTTACGTTTTATCGAATATCTCGGTTCCTGAGCGAGATAGAGCCTTGAAATTTGGACTATAAATACCTTTCTGTATCCCCGAATATAGTCTACGACTGTTCATTTACGTTTTATCGAATATCTCGGTTCCTGAGCGAGATAGAGCCTTGAAATTTGGACTATAAATACCTTTTCGAAATTCCTCAACTTTCTGTATCCCCGAATATAGTCTACGACTGTTCATTTACGTTTTATCGAATATCTCGGTTCCTGAGCGAGATAGAGCCTTGAAATTTGGACTATGAATACCTTTTCGAAATTCCTCAACTTTCTGTATCCCCGAATATAGTCTACGACTGTTCATTTACGTTTTATCGAATATCTCGGTTCCTGAGCGAGATAGAGCCTTGAAATTTGGACTATAAATACCTTCTCGAAATTCCTCAACTTTCTGTATCCCCGAAAATATTCTACGACTTTAAGATCGGCTGCAACATCAAAAAGAAAAGTGTAAATTTACGTTTTATCGAATATCTCGGTTCCTGAGCGAGATAGAGCCTTGAAATTTGGACTATAAATACCTTTCTGTATCCCCGAATATAGTCTACGACTGTTCATTTACGTTTTATCGAATATCTCGGTTCCTGAGCGAGATAGAGACTTGAAATTTGGACTATAAATACCTTTTCGAAATTCCTCAACTTTCTGTATCCCCGAAAATGTTCTACGACTTTTAGATCGGCTGCAACATCAAAAAGAAAAGTGTAAATTTACGTTTTATCGAATATCTCGGTTCCTGATCGAATATCTCGGTTCCTGAGCGAGATAGAGCCTTGAAATTTGGACTATAAATACCTTTTCGAAATTCCTCAACTTTCTGTATCCCCGAATATAGTCTACGACTGTTCATTTACGTTTTATCGAATATCTCGGTTCCTGAGCGAGATAGAGCCTTGAAATTTGGACTCTAAATACCTTCTCGAAATTCCTCAACTTTCTGTATCCCCGAAAATATTCTACGACTTTTAGATCGGCTGCAACATCAAAAAGAAAAGTGTAAATTTACGTTTTATCGAATATCTCGGTTCCTGAGCGAGATAGAGCCTTGAAATTTGGACTATAAATACCTTTCTGTATCCCCGAATATAGTCTACGACTGTTCATTTACGTTTTATCGAATATCTCGGTTCCTGAGCGAGATAGAGCCTTGAAATTTGGGTTATAAATACCTTCTCCAAATTCCTCAACTTTCTGTATCCCCGTAAATATTCTACGACTTTTAGATCGGCTGCAACATCAAAAAGAAAAGTGTAAATTTACGTTTTATCGAATATCTCGGTTCCTGAGCGAGATAGAGCCTTGAAATTTGGACTATAAATACCTTTCTGTATCCCCGAATATAGTCTACGACTGTTCATTTACGTTTTATCGAATATCTCGGTTCCTGAGCGAGATAGAGCCTTGAAATTTGGACTATAAATACCTTTTCGAAATTCCTCAACTTTCTGTATCCCCGAATGTAGTCTACGACTGTTCATTTACGTTTTATCGAATATCTCGGTTCCTGAGCGAGATAGAGCCTTGAAATTTGGACTATAAATACCTTTTCGAAATTCCTCAACTTTCTGTATCCCCGTAAATATTCTACGAATTTTAGATCGGCTGCAACATCAAAAAGAAAAGTGTAAATTTACGTTTTATCGAATATCTCGGTTCCTGAGCGACTATAAATACCTTTCTGTATCCCCGAATATAGTCTACGACTGTTCATTTACGTTTTATCGAATATCTCGGTTCCTGAGCGAGATAGAGCCTTGAAATTTGGGTTATAAATACCTTTTCGAAATTCCTCAACTTTCTGTATCCCCGAAAATGTTCTACGACTTTTAGATCGGCTGCAACATCAAAAAGAAAAGTGTAAATTTACGTTTTATCGAATATCTCGGTTCCTGAGCGAGATAGAGCCTTGAAATTTGGACTATAAATACCTTTCTGTATCCCCGAATATAGTCTACGACTGTTCATTTACGTTTTATCGAATATCTCGGTTCCTGAGCGAGATAGAGCCTTGAAATTTGGACTATAAATACCTTTTCGAAATTCCTCAACTTTCTGTATCCCCGAATATAGTCTACGACTGTTCATTTACGTTTTATCGAATATCTCGGTTCCTGAGCGAGATAGAGCCTTGAAATTTGGACTATGAATACCTTTTCGAAATTCCTCAACTTTCTGTATCCCCGAATATAGTCTACGACTGTTCATTTACGTTTTATCGAATATCTCGGTTCCTGAGCGAGATAGAGCCTTGAAATTTGGACTATAAATACCTTCTCGAAATTCCTCAACTTTCTGTATCCCCGAAAATATTCTACGACTTTAAGATCGGCTGCAACATCAAAAAGAAAAGTGTAAATTTACGTTTTATCGAATATCTCGGTTCCTGAGCGAGATAGAGCCTTGAAATTTGGACTATAAATACCTTTCTGTATCCCCGAATATAGTCTACGACTGTTCATTTACGTTTTATCGAATATCTCGGTTCCTGAGCGAGATAGAGACTTGAAATTTGGACTATAAATACCTTTTCGAAATTCCTCAACTTTCTGTATCCCCGAAAATATTCTACGAATTTTAGATCGGCTGCAACATCAAAAAGAAAAGTGTAAATTTACGTTTTATCGAATATCTCGGTTCCTGAGCGACTATAAATACCTTTCTGTATCCCCGAATATAGTCTACGACTGTTCATTTACGTTTTATCGAATATCTCGGTTCCTGAGCGAGATAGAGCCTTGAAATTTGGACTATAAATACCTTTTCGAAATTCCTCAACTTTCTGTATCCCCGAATATAGTCTACGACTGTTCATTTATGTTTTATCGAATATCTCGGTTCCTGAGCAAGATAGAGCCTTGAAATTTGGACTATAAATACCTTCTCGAAATTCCTCAACTTTCTGTATCCCCGAATGTAGTCTACGACTGTTCATTTACGTTTTATCGAATATCTCGGTTCCTGAGCGAGATAGAGCCTTGAAATTTGGGTTATAAATACCTTCTCCAAATTCCTCAACTTTCTGTATCCCCGTAAATATTCTACGACTTTTAGATCGGCTGCAACATCAAAAAGAAAAGTGTAAATTTACGTTTTATCGAATATCTCGGTTCCTGAGCGAGATAGAGCCTTGAAATTTGGACTATAAATACCTTTCTGTATCCCCGAATATAGTCTACGACTGTTCATTTACGTTTTATCGAATATCTCGGTTCCTGAGCGAGATAGAGCCTTGAAATTTGGACTATAAATACCTTTTCGAAATTCCTCAACTTTCTGTATCCCCGAATATAGTCTACGACTGTTCATTTACGTTTTATCGAATATCTCGGTTCCTGAGCGAGATAGAGCCTTGAAATTTGGACTATAAATACCTTCTCGAAATTCCTCAACTTTCTGTATCCCCGAAAATATTCTACGAATTTTAGATCGGCTGCAACATCAAAAAGAAAAGTGTAAATTTACGTTTTATCGAATATCTCGGTTCCTGAGCGACTATAAATACCTTTCTGTATCCCCGAATATAGTCTACGACTGTTCATTTACGTTTTATCGAATATCTCGGTTCCTGAGCGAGATAGAGCCTTGAAATTTGGACTATAAATACCTTCTCGAAATTCCTCAACTTTCTGTATCCCCGAAAATATTCTACGACTTTTAGATCGGCTGCAACATCAAAAAGAAAAGTGTAAATTTACGTTTTATCGAATATCTCGGTTCCTGAGCGAGATAGAGCCTTGAAATTTGGACTATAAATACCTTTCTGTATCCCCGAATATAGTCTACGACTGTTCATTTACGTTTTATCGAATATCTCGGTTCCTGAGCGAGATAGAGCCTTGAAATTTGGACTATAAATACCTTTTCGAAATTCCTCAACTTTCTGTATCCCCGAATATAGTCTACGACTGTTCATTTACGTTTTATCGAATATCTCGGTTCCTGAGCGAGATAGAGCCTTGAAATTTGGACTATGAATACCTTTTCGAAATTCCTCAACTTTCTGTATCCCCGAATATAGTCTACGACTGTTCATTTACGTTTTATCGAATATCTCGGTTCCTGAGCGAGATAGAGCCTTGAAATTTGGACTATAAATACCTTCTCGAAATTCCTCAACTTTCTGTATCCCCGAAAATATTCTACGACTTTAAGATCGGCTGCAACATCAAAAAGAAAAGTGTAAATTTACGTTTTATCGAATATCTCGGTTCCTGAGCGAGATAGAGCCTTGAAATTTGGACTATAAATACCTTTCTGTATCCCCGAATATAGTCTACGACTGTTCATTTACGTTTTATCGAATATCTCGGTTCCTGAGCGAGATAGAGACTTGAAATTTGGACTATAAATACCTTTTCGAAATTCCTCAACTTTCTGTATCCCCGAAAATGTTCTACGACTTTTAGATCGGCTGCAACATCAAAAAGAAAAGTGTAAATTTACGTTTTATCGAATATCTCGGTTCCTGATCGAATATCTCGGTTCCTGAGCGAGATAGAGCCTTGAAATTTGGACTATAAATACCTTTTCGAAATTCCTCAACTTTCTGTATCCCCGAATATAGTCTACGACTGTTCATTTACGTTTTATCGAATATCTCGGTTCCTGAGCGAGATAGAGCCTTGAAATTTGGACTCTAAATACCTTCTCGAAATTCCTCAACTTTCTGTATCCCCGAAAATATTCTACGACTTTTAGATCGGCTGCAACATCAAAAAGAAAAGTGTAAATTTACGTTTTATCGAATATCTCGGTTCCTGAGCGAGATAGAGCCTTGAAATTTGGACTATAAATACCTTTCTGTATCCCCGAATATAGTCTACGACTGTTCATTTACGTTTTATCGAATATCTCGGTTCCTGAGCGAGATAGAGCCTTGAAATTTGGACTATAAATACCTTCTCGAAATTCCTCAACTTTCTGTTTCCCCGAAAATATTCTACGACTTTTAGATCGGCTGCAACATCAAAAAGAAAAGTGTAAATTTACGTTTTATCGAATATCTCGGTTCCTGAGCGAGATAGAGCCTTGAAATTTGGACTATAAATACCTTTCTGTATCCCCGAATATAGTCTACGACTGTTCATTTACGTTTTATCGAATATCTCGGTTCCTGAGCGAGATAGAGCCTTGAAATTTGGACTATAAATACCTTCTCGAAATTCCTCAACTTTCTGTTTCCCCGAAAATATTCTACGACTTTTAGATCGGCTGCAACATCAAAAAGAAAATTGTAAATTTACGTTTTATCGAATATCTCGGTTCCTGAGCGAGATAGAGACTTGAAATTTGGACTATAAATACCTTTTCGAAATTCCTCAACTTTCTGTATCCCCGAAAATGTTCTACGACTTTTAGATCGGCTGCAACATCAAAAAGAAAAGTGTAAATTTACGTTTTATCGAATATCTCGGTTCCTGAGCGAGATAGAGCCTTGAAATTTGGACTATAAATACCTTTTCGAAATTCCTCAACTTTCTGTATCCCCGAAAATGTTCTACGACTTTTAGATCGGCTGCAACATCAAAAAGAAAAGTGTAAATTTACGTTTTATCGAATATCTCGGTTCCTGAGCGAGATAGAGCCTTGAAATTTGGACTATAAATACCTTTCTGTATCCCTGAATATAGTCTACGACTGTTCATTTACGTTTTATCGAATATCTCGGTTCCTGAGCGAGATAGAGCCTTGAAATTTGGACTATAAATACCTTTTCGAAATTCCTCAACTTTCTGTATCCCCGAATATAGTCTACGACTGTTCATTTACGTTTTATCGAATATCTCGGTTCCTGAGCGAGATAGAGCCTTGAAATTTGAACTATAAATACCTTCTCGAAATTCCTCAACTTTCTGTATCCCCAAAATTATTCTACGACTTTTAGATCGGCTGCAACATCAAAAAGAAAAGTGTAAATTTACGTTTTATCGAATATCTCGGTTCCTGAGCGAGATAGAGCCTTGAAATTTGGACTATAAATACCTTTCTGTATCCCCGAATATAGTCTACGACTGTTCATTTACGTTTTATCGAATATCTCGGTTCCTGAGCGAGATAGAGCCTTGAAATTTGGACTATAAATACCTTTTCGAAATTCCTCAACTTTCTGTATCCCCGAATATAGTCTACGACTGTTCATTTACGTTTTATCGAATATCTCGGTTCCTGAGCGAGATAGAGCCTTGAAATTTGGACTATAAATACCTTTCTGTATCCCTGAATATAGTCTACGACTGTTCATTTACGTTTTATCGAATATCTCGGTTCCTGAGCGAGATAGAGCCTTGAAATTTGGACTATAAATACCTTTTCGAAATTCCTCAACTTTCTGTATCCCCGAATATAGTCTACGACTGTTCATTTACGTTTTATCGAATATCTCGGTTCCTGAGCGAGATAGAGCCTTGAAATTTGGACTATAAATACCTTTTCGAAATTCCTCAACTTTCTGTATCCCCGAATATAGTCTACGACTGTTCATTTACGTTTTATCGAATATCTCGGTTCCTGAGCGAGATAGAGCCTTGAAATTTGGACTATAAATACCTTTCTGTATCCCCGAATATAGTCTACGACTGTTCATTTACGTTTTATCGAATATCTCGGTTCCTGAGCGAGATAGAGCCTTGAAATTTTGACTATAAATACTTTTTCGAAATTCCTCAACTTTCTGTATCCCCGAATATAGTCTACGACTGTTCATTTACGTTTTATCGAATATCTCGGTTCCTGAGCGAGATAGAGCCTTGAAATTTGGACTATAAATACCTTCTCGAAATTCCTCAACTTTCTGTATCCCCGAAAATATTCTACGACTTTTAGATCGGCTGCAACATCAAAAAGAAAAGTGTAAATTTACGTTTTATCGAATATCTCGGTTCCTGAGCGAGATAGAGCCTTGAAATTTGGACTATAAATACCTTTCTGTATCCCCGAATATAGTCTACGACTGTTCATTTACGTTTTATCGAATATCTCGGTTCCTGAGCGAGATAGAGCCTTGAAATTTGGACTATAAATACCTTTTCGAAATTCCTCAACTTTCTGTATCCCCGAATGTAGTCTACGACTGTTCATTTACGTTTTATCGAATATCTCGGTTCCTGAGCGAGATAGAGCCTTGAAATTTGGACTATAAATACCTTTTCGAAATTCCTCAACTTTCTGTATCCCCGAATGTAGTCTACGACTGTTCATTTACGTTTTATCGAATATCTCGGTTCCTGAGCGAGATAGAGCCTTGAAATTTGGACTATAAATACCTTTTCGAATTTGCTCAACTTTCTGTATCCCCGAAAATGTTCTACGACTTTTAGATCGGCTGCAACATCAAAAAGAAAAGTGTAAATTTACGTTTTATCGAATATCTCGGTTCCTGAGCGAGATAGAGCCTTGAAATTTGGACTATAAATACCTTTCTGTATCCCCGAATATAGTCTACGACTGTTCATTTACGTTTTATCGAATATCTCGGTTCCTGAGCGAGATAGAGCCTTGAAATTTGGACTATAAATACCTTTTCGAAATTCCTCAACTTTCTGTATCCCCGAATGTAGTCTACGACTGTTCATTTACGTTTTATCGAATATCTCGGTTCCTGAGCGAGATAGAGCCTTGAAATTTGGACTATAAATACCTTTTCGAAATTCCTCAACTTTCTGTATCCCCGAATATAGTCTACGACTGTTCATTTACGTTTTATCGAATATCTCGGTTCCTGAGCGAGATAGAGCCTTGAAATTTGGACTATAAATACCTTCTCGAAATTCCTCAACTTTCTGTATCCCCGAAAATATTCTACGACTTTTAAATCGGCTGCAACATCAAAAAGAAAAGTGTAAATTTACGTTTTATCGAATATCTCGGTTCCTGAGCGAGATAGAGCCTTGAAATTTGGACTATAAATACCTTTCTGTATCCCCGAATATAGACTACGACTGTTCACTTACGGTTTATCGAATATATCGGTTCCTGAGCGAGATAGAGCCTTGAAATTTGGACTATAAATACCTTTTCGAAATTCCTCAACTTTCTGTATCCCCGAATGTAGTCTACGACTGTTCATTTACGTTTTATCGAATATCTCGGTTCCTGAGCGAGATAGAGCCTTGAAATTTGGACTATAAATACCTTTCTGTATCCCTGAATATAGTCTACGACTGTTCATTTACGTTTTATCGAATATCTCGGTTCCTGAGCGAGATAGAGCCTTGAAATTTGGACTATAAATACCTTTTCGAAATTCCTCAACTTTCTGTATCCCCGAATATAGTCTACGACTGTTCATTTACGTTTTATCGAATATCTCGGTTCCTGAGCGAGATAGAGCCTTGAAATTTGGACTATAAATACCTTCTCAAAATTCCTCAACTTTCTGTATCCCCGAAATTATTCTACGACTTTTAGATCGGCTGCAACATCAAAAAGAAAAGTGTAAATTTACGTTTTATCGAATATCTCGGTTCCTGAGCGAGATAGAGCCTTGAAATTTGGACTATAAATACCTTTCTGTATCCCCGAATATAGTCTACGACTGTTCATTTACGTTTTATCGAATATCTCGGTTCCTGAGCGAGATAGAGCCTTGAAATTTGGACTATAAATACCTTTTCGAAATTCCTCAACTTTCTGTATCCCCGAATATAGTCTACGACTGTTCATTTACGTTTTATCGAATATCTCGGTTCCTGAGCGAGATAGAGCCTTGAAATTTGGACTATAAATACCTTCTCAAAATTCCTCAACTTTCTGTATCCCCGAAATTATTCTACGACTTTTAGATCGGCTGCAACATCAAAAAGAAAAGTGTAAATTTACGTTTTATCGAATATCTCGGTTCCTGAGCGAGATAGAGCCTTGAAATTTGGACTATAAATACCTTTCTGTATCCCCGAATATAGTCTACGACTGTTCATTTACGTTTTATCGAATATCTCGGTTCCTGAGCGAGATAGAGCCTTGAAATTTGGACTATAAATACCTTTTCGAAATTCCTCAACTTTCTGTATCCCCGAATGTAGTCTACGACTGTTCATTTACGTTTTATCGAATATCTCGGTTCCTGAGCGAGATAGAGCCTTGAAATTTGGACTATAAATACCTTTTCGAAATTCCTCAACTTTCTGTATCCCCGAATGTAGTCTACGACTGTTCATTTACGTTTTATCGAATATCTCGGTTCCTGAGCGAGATAGAGCCTTGAAATTTGGACTATAAATACCTTTTCGAATTTGCTCAACTTTCTGTATCCCCGAAAATGTTCTACGACTTTTAGATCGGCTGCAACATCAAAAAGAAAAGTGTAAATTTACGTTTTATCGAATATCTCGGTTCCTGAGCGAGATAGAGCCTTGAAATTTGGACTATAAATACCTTTCTGTATCCCCGAATATAGTCTACGACTGTTCATTTACGTTTTATCGAATATCTCGGTTCCTGAGCGAGATAGAGCCTTGAAATTTGGACTATAAATACCTTTTCGAAATTCCTCAACTTTCTGTATCCCCGAATGTAGTCTACGACTGTTCATTTACGTTTTATCGAATATCTCGGTTCCTGAGCGAGATAGAGCCTTGAAATTTGGACTATAAATACCTTTTCGAAATTCCTCAACTTTCTGTATCCCCGAATATAGTCTACGACTGTTCATTTACGTTTTATCGAATATCTCGGTTCCTGAGCGAGATAGAGCCTTGAAATTTGGACTATAAATACCTTCTCGAAATTCCTCAACTTTCTGTATCCCCGAAAATATTCTACGACTTTTAAATCGGCTGCAACATCAAAAAGAAAAGTGTAAATTTACGTTTTATCGAATATCTCGGTTCCTGAGCGAGATAGAGCCTTGAAATTTGGACTATAAATACCTTTCTGTATCCCCGAATATAGACTACGACTGTTCACTTACGGTTTATCGAATATATCGGTTCCTGAGCGAGATAGAGCCTTGAAATTTGGACTATAAATACCTTTTCGAAATTCCTCAACTTTCTGTATCCCCGAATGTAGTCTACGACTGTTCATTTACGTTTTATCGAATATCTCGGTTCCTGAGCGAGATAGAGCCTTGAAATTTGGACTATAAATACCTTTCTGTATCCCTGAATATAGTCTACGACTGTTCATTTACGTTTTATCGAATATCTCGGTTCCTGAGCGAGATAGAGCCTTGAAATTTGGACTATAAATACCTTTTCGAAATTCCTCAACTTTCTGTATCCCCGAATATAGTCTACGACTGTTCATTTACGTTTTATCGAATATCTCGGTTCCTGAGCGAGATAGAGCCTTGAAATTTGGACTATAAATACCTTCTCAAAATTCCTCAACTTTCTGTATCCCCGAAATTATTCTACGACTTTTAGATCGGCTGCAACATCAAAAAGAAAAGTGTAAATTTACGTTTTATCGAATATCTCGGTTCCTGAGCGAGATAGAGCCTTGAAATTTGGACTATAAATACCTTTCTGTATCCCCGAATATAGTCTACGACTGTTCATTTACGTTTTATCGAATATCTCGGTTCCTGAGCGAGATAGAGCCTTGAAATTTGGACTATAAATACCTTTTCGAAATTCCTCAACTTTCTGTATCCCCGAATATAGTCTACGACTGTTCATTTACGTTTTATCGAATATCTCGGTTCCTGAGCGAGATAGAGCCTTGAAATTT
>CATIWZ010000030.1:0-65133 GCA_949708635.1 Hirtodrosophila cameraria | reverse complement strand
TACAGAAAGTTGAGGAGTTTCGAGAAGGTATTTATAGTCCAAATTTCAAGGCTCTATCTCGCTCAGGAACCGAGATATTCGATAAAACGTAAATGAACAGTCGTAGACTATATTCCGGGATACAGAAAGTTGAGGAATTTCGAAAAGGTATTTATAGTCCAAATTTCAAGGCTCTAACTCGCTCAGGAACCGAGATATTCGATAAAACGTAAATGAACAGTCGTAGACTATATTCGGGGATACATAAAGGTATTTATAGTCCAAATTTCAAGGCTCTATCTCGCTCAGGAACCGAGATATTCGATAAAACGTAAATTTACACTTTTCTTTTTGATGTTGCAGCCGATCTAAAAGTCGTAGAATATTTTCGGGGATACAGAAAGTTGAGGAATTTCGAGAAGGTATTTATAGTCCAAATTTCAAGGCTCTATCTCGCTCAGGAACCGAGATATTCGATAAAACGTAAATGAACAGTCGTAGACTATATTCCGGGATACAGAAAGTTGAGGAATTTCGAAAAGGTATTTATAGTCCAAATTTCAAGGCTCTAACTCGCTCAGGAACCGAGATATTCGATAAAACGTAAATGAACAGTCGTAGACTATATTCGGGGATACATAAAGGTATTTATAGTCCAAATTTCAAGGCTCTATCTCGCTCAGGAACCGAGATATTCGATAAAACGTAAATTTACACTTTTCTTTTTGATGTTGCAGCCGATCTAAAAGTCGTAGAATATTTTCGGGGATACAGAAAGTTGAGGAATTTCGAAAAGGTATTTATAGTCCAAATTTCAAGGCTCTATCTCGCTCAGGAACCGAGATATTCGATAAAACGTAAATGAACAGTCGTAGACTATATTCGGGGATACAGAAAGGTATTTATAGTCCAAATTTCAAGGCTCTATCTCGCTCAGGAACCGAGATATTCGATAAAACGTAAATTTACACTTTTCTTTTTGATGTTGCAGCCGATCTAAAAGTCGTAGAATATTTTCGGGGATACAGAAAGTTGAGGAATTTCGAGAAGGTATTTATAGTCCAAATTTCAAGGCTCTATCTCGCTCAGGAACCGAGATATTCGATAAAACGTAAATGAACAGTCGTAGACTATATTCGGGGATACAGAAAGTTGAGGAATTTCGAAAAGGTATTTATAGTCCAAATTTCAAGTCTCTATCTCGCTCAGGAACCGAGATATTCGATAAAACGTAAATGAACAGTCGTAGACTATATTCGGGGATACATAAAGGTATTTATAGTCCAAATTTCAAGGCTCTATCTCGCTCAGGAACCGAGATATTCGATAAAACGTAAATTTACACTTTTCTTTTTGATGTTGCAGCCGATCTAAAAGTCGTAGAATATTTTCGGGGATACAGAAAGTTGAGGAATTTCGAGAAGGTATTTATAGTCCAAATTTCAAGACTCTATCTCGCTCAGGAACCGAGATATTCGATAAAACGTAAATGAACAGTCGTAGACTATATTCGGGGATACAGAAAGTTGAGGAATTTCGAAAAGGTATTTATAGTCCAAATTTCAAGGCTCTAACTCGCTCAGGAACCGAGATATTCGATAAAACGTAAATGAACAGTCGTAGACTATATTCGGGGATACATAAAGGTATTTATAGTCCAAATTTCAAGGCTCTATCTCGCTCAGGAACCGAGATATTCGATAAAACGTAAATTTACACTTTTCTTTTTGATGTTGCAGCCGATCTAAAAGTCGTAGAATATTTTCGGGGATACAGAAAGTTGAGGAATTTCGAAAAGGTATTTATAGTCCAAATTTCAAGGCTCTATCTCGCTCAGGAACCGAGATATTCGATAAAACGTAAATGAACAGTCGTAGACTATATTCGGGGATACAGAAAGGTATTTATAGTCCAAATTTCAAGGCTCTATCTCGCTCAGGAACCGAGATATTCGATAAAACGTAAATTTACACTTTTCTTTTTGATGTTGCAGCCGATCTAAAAGTCGTAGAATATTTTCGGGGATACAGAAAGTTGAGGAATTTCGAGAAGGTATTTATAGTCCAAATTTCAAGACTCTATCTCGCTCAGGAACCGAGATATTCGATAAAACGTAAATGAACAGTCGTAGACTATATTCGGGGATACAGAAAGTTGAGGAATTTCGAAAAGGTATTTATAGTCCAAATTTCAAGGCTCTAACTCGCTCAGGAACCGAGATATTCGATAAAACGTAAATGAACAGTCGTAGACTATATTCGGGGATACATAAAGGTATTTATAGTCCAAATTTCAAGGCTCTATCTCGCTCAGGAACCGAGATATTCGATAAAACGTAAATTTACACTTTTCTTTTTGATGTTGCAGCCGATCTAAAAGTCGTAGAATATTTTCGGGGATACAGAAAGTTGAGGAATTCCGAGAAGGTATTTATAGTCCAAATTTCAAGGCTCTATCTCGCTCAGGAACCGAGATATTCGATAAAACGTAAATGAACAGTCGTAGACTATATTCCGGGATACAGAAAGTTGAGGAATTTCGAAAAGGTATTTATAGTCCAAATTTCAAGGCTCTAACTCGCTCAGGAACCGAGATATTCGATAAAACGTAAATGAACAGTCGTAGACTATATTCGGGGATACATAAAGGTATTTATAGTCCAAATTTCAAGGCTCTATCTCGCTCAGGAACCGAGATATTCGATAAAACGTAAATTTACACTTTTCTTTTTGATGTTGCAGCCGATCTAAAAGTCGTAGAATATTTTCGGGGATACAGAAAGTTGAGGAATTTCGAGAAGGTATTTATAGTCCAAATTTCAAGGCTCTATCTCGCTCAGGAACCGAGATATTCGATAAAACGTAAATGAACAGTCGTAGACTATATTCGGGGATACAGAAAGTTGAGGAATTTCGAAAAGGTATTTATAGTCCAAATTTCAAGGCTCTAACTCGCTCAGGAACCGAGATATTCGATAAAACGTAAATGAACAGTCGTAGACTATATTCGGGGATACATAAAGGTATTTATAGTCCAAATTTCAAGGCTCTATCTCGCTCAGGAACCGAGATATTCGATAAAACGTAAATTTACACTTTTCTTTTTGATGTTGCAGCCGATCTAAAAGTCGTAGAATATTTTCGGGGATACAGAAAGTTGAGGAATTTCGAAAAGGTATTTATAGTCCAAATTTCAAGGCTCTATCTCGCTCAGGAACCGAGATATTCGATAAAACGTAAATGAACAGTCGTAGACTATATTCGGGGATACAGAAAGGTATTTATAGTCCAAATTTCAAGGCTCTATCTCGCTCAGGAACCGAGATATTCGATAAAACGTAAATTTACACTTTTCTTTTTGATGTTGCAGCCGATCTAAAAGTCGTAGAATATTTTCGGGGATACAGAAAGTTGAGGAATTTCGAGAAGGTATTTATAGTCCAAATTTCAAGGCTCTATCTCGCTCAGGAACCGAGATATTCGATAAAACGTAAATGAACAGTCGTAGACTATATTCGGGGATACAGAAAGTTGAGGAATTTCGAAAAGGTATTTATAGTCCAAATTTCAAGTCTCTATCTCGCTCAGGAACCGAGATATTCGATAAAACGTAAATGAACAGTCGTAGACTATATTCGGGGATACATAAAGGTATTTATAGTCCAAATTTCAAGGCTCTATCTCGCTCAGGAACCGAGATATTCGATAAAACGTAAATTTACACTTTTCTTTTTGATGTTGCAGCCGATCTAAAAGTCGTAGAATATTTTCGGGGATACAGAAAGTTGAGGAATTTCGAGAAGGTATTTATAGTCCAAATTTCAAGACTCTATCTCGCTCAGGAACCGAGATATTCGATAAAACGTAAATGAACAGTCGTAGACTATATTCGGGGATACAGAAAGTTGAGGAATTTCGAAAAGGTATTTATAGTCCAAATTTCAAGGCTCTAACTCGCTCAGGAACCGAGATATTCGATAAAACGTAAATGAACAGTCGTAGACTATATTCGGGGATACATAAAGGTATTTATAGTCCAAATTTCAAGGCTCTATCTCGCTCAGGAACCGAGATATTCGATAAAACGTAAATTTACACTTTTCTTTTTGATGTTGCAGCCGATCTAAAAGTCGTAGAATATTTTCGGGGATACAGAAAGTTGAGGAATTCCGAGAAGGTATTTATAGTCCAAATTTCAAGGCTCTATCTCGCTCAGGAACCGAGATATTCGATAAAACGTAAATGAACAGTCGTAGACTATATTCCGGGATACAGAAAGTTGAGGAATTTCGAAAAGGTATTTATAGTCCAAATTTCAAGGCTCTAACTCGCTCAGGAACCGAGATATTCGATAAAACGTAAATGAACAGTCGTAGACTATATTCGGGGATACATAAAGGTATTTATAGTCCAAATTTCAAGGCTCTATCTCGCTCAGGAACCGAGATATTCGATAAAACGTAAATTTACACTTTTCTTTTTGATGTTGCAGCCGATCTAAAAGTCGTAGAATATTTTCGGGGATACAGAAAGTTGAGGAATTTCGAGAAGGTATTTATAGTCCAAATTTCAAGGCTCTATCTCGCTCAGGAACCGAGATATTCGATAAAACGTAAATGAACAGTCGTAGACTATATTCGGGGATACATAAAGGTATTTATAGTCCAAATTTCAAGGCTCTATCTCGCTCAGGAACCGAGATATTCGATAAAACGTAAATTTACACTTTTCTTTTTGATGTTGCAGCCGATCTAAAAGTCGTAGAATATTTTCGGGGATACAGAAAGTTGAGGAATTTCGAGAAGGTATTTATAGTCCAAATTTCAAGGCTCTATCTCGCTCAGGAACCGAGATATTCGATAAAACGTAAATGAACAGTCGTAGACTATATTCGGGGATACAGAAAGTTGAGGAATTTCGAAAAGGTATTTATAGTCCAAATTTCAAGTCTCTATCTCGCTCAGGAACCGAGATATTCGATAAAACGTAAATGAACAGTCGTAGACTATATTCGGGGATACATAAAGGTATTTATAGTCCAAATTTCAAGGCTCTATCTCGCTCAGGAACCGAGATATTCGATAAAACGTAAATTTACACTTTTCTTTTTGATGTTGCAGCCGATCTAAAAGTCGTAGAATATTTTCGGGGATACAGAAAGTTGAGGAATTTCGAGAAGGTATTTATAGTCCAAATTTCAAGACTCTATCTCGCTCAGGAACCGAGATATTCGATAAAACGTAAATGAACAGTCGTAGACTATATTCGGGGATACAGAAAGTTGAGGAATTTCGAAAAGGTATTTATAGTCCAAATTTCAAGGCTCTAACTCGCTCAGGAACCGAGATATTCGATAAAACGTAAATGAACAGTCGTAGACTATATTCGGGGATACATAAAGGTATTTATAGTCCAAATTTCAAGGCTCTATCTCGCTCAGGAACCGAGATATTCGATAAAACGTAAATTTACACTTTTCTTTTTGATGTTGCAGCCGATCTAAAAGTCGTAGAATATTTTCGGGGATACAGAAAGTTGAGGAATTTCGAAAAGGTATTTATAGTCCAAATTTCAAGGCTCTATCTCGCTCAGGAACCGAGATATTCGATAAAACGTAAATGAACAGTCGTAGACTATATTCGGGGATACAGAAAGGTATTTATAGTCCAAATTTCAAGGCTCTATCTCGCTCAGGAACCGAGATATTCGATAAAACGTAAATTTACACTTTTCTTTTTGATGTTGCAGCCGATCTAAAAGTCGTAGAATATTTTCGGGGATACAGAAAGTTGAGGAATTTCGAGAAGGTATTTATAGTCCAAATTTCAAGGCTCTATCTCGCTCAGGAACCGAGATATTCGATAAAACGTAAATGAACAGTCGTAGACTATATTCGGGGATACAGAAAGTTGAGGAATTTCGAAAAGGTATTTATAGTCCAAATTTCAAGTCTCTATCTCGCTCAGGAACCGAGATATTCGATAAAACGTAAATGAACAGTCGTAGACTATATTCGGGGATACATAAAGGTATTTATAGTCCAAATTTCAAGGCTCTATCTCGCTCAGGAACCGAGATATTCGATAAAACGTAAATTTACACTTTTCTTTTTGATGTTGCAGCCGATCTAAAAGTCGTAGAATATTTTCGGGGATACAGAAAGTTGAGGAATTTCGAGAAGGTATTTATAGTCCAAATTTCAAGACTCTATCTCGCTCAGGAACCGAGATATTCGATAAAACGTAAATGAACAGTCGTAGACTATATTCGGGGATACAGAAAGTTGAGGAATTTCGAAAAGGTATTTATAGTCCAAATTTCAAGGCTCTAACTCGCTCAGGAACCGAGATATTCGATAAAACGTAAATGAACAGTCGTAGACTATATTCGGGGATACATAAAGGTATTTATAGTCCAAATTTCAAGGCTCTATCTCGCTCAGGAACCGAGATATTCGATAAAACGTAAATTTACACTTTTCTTTTTGATGTTGCAGCCGATCTAAAAGTCGTAGAATATTTTCGGGGATACAGAAAGTTGAGGAATTCCGAGAAGGTATTTATAGTCCAAATTTCAAGGCTCTATCTCGCTCAGGAACCGAGATATTCGATAAAACGTAAATGAACAGTCGTAGACTATATTCCGGGATACAGAAAGTTGAGGAATTTCGAAAAGGTATTTATAGTCCAAATTTCAAGGCTCTAACTCGCTCAGGAACCGAGATATTCGATAAAACGTAAATGAACAGTCGTAGACTATATTCGGGGATACATAAAGGTATTTATAGTCCAAATTTCAAGGCTCTATCTCGCTCAGGAACCGAGATATTCGATAAAACGTAAATTTACACTTTTCTTTTTGATGTTGCAGCCGATCTAAAAGTCGTAGAATATTTTCGGGGATACAGAAAGTTGAGGAATTTCGAGAAGGTATTTATAGTCCAAATTTCAAGGCTCTATCTCGCTCAGGAACCGAGATATTCGATAAAACGTAAATGAACAGTCGTAGACTATATTCGGGGATACAGAAAGTTGAGGAATTTCGAAAAGGTATTTATAGTCCAAATTTCAAGGCTCTAACTCGCTCAGGAACCGAGATATTCGATAAAACGTAAATGAACAGTCGTAGACTATATTCGGGGATACATAAAGGTATTTATAGTCCAAATTTCAAGGCTCTATCTCGCTCAGGAACCGAGATATTCGATAAAACGTAAATTTACACTTTTCTTTTTGATGTTGCAGCCGATCTAAAAGTCGTAGAATATTTTCGGGGATACAGAAAGTTGAGGAATTTCGAAAAGGTATTTATAGTCCAAATTTCAAGGCTCTATCTCGCTCAGGAACCGAGATATTCGATAAAACGTAAATGAACAGTCGTAGACTATATTCGGGGATACAGAAAGGTATTTATAGTCCAAATTTCAAGGCTCTATCTCGCTCAGGAACCGAGATATTCGATAAAACGTAAATTTACACTTTTCTTTTTGATGTTGCAGCCGATCTAAAAGTCGTAGAATATTTTCGGGGATACAGAAAGTTGAGGAATTTCGAGAAGGTATTTATAGTCCAAATTTCAAGGCTCTATCTCGCTCAGGAACCGAGATATTCGATAAAACGTAAATGAACAGTCGTAGACTATATTCGGGGATACAGAAAGTTGAGGAATTTCGAAAAGGTATTTATAGTCCAAATTTCAAGTCTCTATCTCGCTCAGGAACCGAGATATTCGATAAAACGTAAATGAACAGTCGTAGACTATATTCGGGGATACATAAAGGTATTTATAGTCCAAATTTCAAGGCTCTATCTCGCTCAGGAACCGAGATATTCGATAAAACGTAAATTTACACTTTTCTTTTTGATGTTGCAGCCGATCTAAAAGTCGTAGAATATTTTCGGGGATACAGAAAGTTGAGGAATTTCGAGAAGGTATTTATAGTCCAAATTTCAAGACTCTATCTCGCTCAGGAACCGAGATATTCGATAAAACGTAAATGAACAGTCGTAGACTATATTCGGGGATACAGAAAGTTGAGGAATTTCGAAAAGGTATTTATAGTCCAAATTTCAAGGCTCTAACTCGCTCAGGAACCGAGATATTCGATAAAACGTAAATGAACAGTCGTAGACTATATTCGGGGATACATAAAGGTATTTATAGTCCAAATTTCAAGGCTCTATCTCGCTCAGGAACCGAGATATTCGATAAAACGTAAATTTACACTTTTCTTTTTGATGTTGCAGCCGATCTAAAAGTCGTAGAATATTTTCGGGGATACAGAAAGTTGAGGAATTCCGAGAAGGTATTTATAGTCCAAATTTCAAGGCTCTATCTCGCTCAGGAACCGAGATATTCGATAAAACGTAAATGAACAGTCGTAGACTATATTCCGGGATACAGAAAGTTGAGGAATTTCGAAAAGGTATTTATAGTCCAAATTTCAAGGCTCTAACTCGCTCAGGAACCGAGATATTCGATAAAACGTAAATGAACAGTCGTAGACTATATTCGGGGATACATAAAGGTATTTATAGTCCAAATTTCAAGGCTCTATCTCGCTCAGGAACCGAGATATTCGATAAAACGTAAATTTACACTTTTCTTTTTGATGTTGCAGCCGATCTAAAAGTCGTAGAATATTTTCGGGGATACAGAAAGTTGAGGAATTTCGAGAAGGTATTTATAGTCCAAATTTCAAGGCTCTATCTCGCTCAGGAACCGAGATATTCGATAAAACGTAAATGAACAGTCGTAGACTATATTCGGGGATACATAAAGGTATTTATAGTCCAAATTTCAAGGCTCTATCTCGCTCAGGAACCGAGATATTCGATAAAACGTAAATTTACACTTTTCTTTTTGATGTTGCAGCCGATCTAAAAGTCGTAGAATATTTTCGGGGATACAGAAAGTTGAGGAATTTCGAGAAGGTATTTATAGTCCAAATTTCAAGACTCTATCTCGCTCAGGAACCGAGATATTCGATAAAACGTAAATGAACAGTCGTAGACTATATTCGGGGATACAGAAAGTTGAGGAATTTCGAAAAGGTATTTATAGTCCAAATTTCAAGGCTCTAACTCGCTCAGGAACCGAGATATTCGATAAAACGTAAATGAACAGTCGTAGACTATATTCGGGGATACATAAAGGTATTTATAGTCCAAATTTCAAGGCTCTATCTCGCTCAGGAACCGAGATATTCGATAAAACGTAAATTTACACTTTTCTTTTTGATGTTGCAGCCGATCTAAAAGTCGTAGAATATTTTCGGGGATACAGAAAGTTGAGGAATTTCGAAAAGGTATTTATAGTCCAAATTTCAAGGCTCTATCTCGCTCAGGAACCGAGATATTCGATAAAACGTAAATGAACAGTCGTAGACTATATTCGGGGATACAGAAAGGTATTTATAGTCCAAATTTCAAGGCTCTATCTCGCTCAGGAACCGAGATATTCGATAAAACGTAAATTTACACTTTTCTTTTTGATGTTGCAGCCGATCTAAAAGTCGTAGAATATTTTCGGGGATACAGAAAGTTGAGGAATTTCGAGAAGGTATTTATAGTCCAAATTTCAAGGCTCTATCTCGCTCAGGAACCGAGATATTCGATAAAACGTAAATGAACAGTCGTAGACTATATTCGGGGATACAGAAAGTTGAGGAATTTCGAAAAGGTATTTATAGTCCAAATTTCAAGTCTCTATCTCGCTCAGGAACCGAGATATTCGATAAAACGTAAATGAACAGTCGTAGACTATATTCGGGGATACATAAAGGTATTTATAGTCCAAATTTCAAGGCTCTATCTCGCTCAGGAACCGAGATATTCGATAAAACGTAAATTTACACTTTTCTTTTTGATGTTGCAGCCGATCTAAAAGTCGTAGAATATTTTCGGGGATACAGAAAGTTGAGGAATTTCGAGAAGGTATTTATAGTCCAAATTTCAAGACTCTATCTCGCTCAGGAACCGAGATATTCGATAAAACGTAAATGAACAGTCGTAGACTATATTCGGGGATACAGAAAGTTGAGGAATTTCGAAAAGGTATTTATAGTCCAAATTTCAAGGCTCTAACTCGCTCAGGAACCGAGATATTCGATAAAACGTAAATGAACAGTCGTAGACTATATTCGGGGATACATAAAGGTATTTATAGTCCAAATTTCAAGGCTCTATCTCGCTCAGGAACCGAGATATTCGATAAAACGTAAATTTACACTTTTCTTTTTGATGTTGCAGCCGATCTAAAAGTCGTAGAATATTTTCGGGGATACAGAAAGTTGAGGAATTCCGAGAAGGTATTTATAGTCCAAATTTCAAGGCTCTATCTCGCTCAGGAACCGAGATATTCGATAAAACGTAAATGAACAGTCGTAGACTATATTCCGGGATACAGAAAGTTGAGGAATTTCGAAAAGGTATTTATAGTCCAAATTTCAAGGCTCTAACTCGCTCAGGAACCGAGATATTCGATAAAACGTAAATGAACAGTCGTAGACTATATTCGGGGATACATAAAGGTATTTATAGTCCAAATTTCAAGGCTCTATCTCGCTCAGGAACCGAGATATTCGATAAAACGTAAATTTACACTTTTCTTTTTGATGTTGCAGCCGATCTAAAAGTCGTAGAATATTTTCGGGGATACAGAAAGTTGAGGAATTTCGAGAAGGTATTTATAGTCCAAATTTCAAGGCTCTATCTCGCTCAGGAACCGAGATATTCGATAAAACGTAAATGAACAGTCGTAGACTATATTCGGGGATACATAAAGGTATTTATAGTCCAAATTTCAAGGCTCTATCTCGCTCAGGAACCGAGATATTCGATAAAACGTAAATTTACACTTTTCTTTTTGATGTTGCAGCCGATCTAAAAGTCGTAGAATATTTTCGGGGATACAGAAAGTTGAGGAATTTCGAGAAGGTATTTATAGTCCAAATTTCAAGGCTCTATCTCGCTCAGGAACCGAGATATTCGATAAAACGTAAATGAACAGTCGTAGACTATATTCGGGGATACATAAAGGTATTTATAGTCCAAATTTCAAGGCTCTATCTCGCTCAGGAACCGAGATATTCGATAAAACGTAAATTTACACTTTTCTTTTTGATGTTGCAGCCGATCTAAAAGTCGTAGAATATTTTCGGGGATACAGAAAGTTGAGGAATTTCGAGAAGGTATTTATAGTCCAAATTTCAAGGCTCTATCTCGCTCAGGAACCGAGATATTCGATAAAACGTAAATGAACAGTCGTAGACTATATTCGGGGATACAGAAAGTTGAGGAATTTCGAAAAGGTATTTATAGTCCAAATTTCAAGGCTCTAACTCGCTCAGGAACCGAGATATTCGATAAAACGTAAATTTACACTTTTCTTTTTGATGTTGCAGCCGATCTAAAAGTCGTAGAATATTTTCGGGGATACAGAAAGTTGAGGAATTTCGAGAAGGTATTTATAGTCCAAATTTCAAGGCTCTATCTCGCTCAGGAACCGAGATATTCGATAAAACGTAAATGAACAGTCGTAGACTATATTCCGGGATACAGAAAGTTGAGGAATTTCGAAAAGGTATTTATAGTCCAAATTTCAAGGCTCTAACTCGCTCAGGAACCGAGATATTCGATAAAACGTAAATGAACAGTCGTAGACTATATTCGGGGATACATAAAGGTATTTATAGTCCAAATTTCAAGGCTCTATCTCGCTCAGGAACCGAGATATTCGATAAAACGTAAATTTACACTTTTCTTTTTGATGTTGCAGCCGATCTAAAAGTCGTAGAATATTTTCGGGGATACAGAAAGTTGAGGAATTTCGAGAAGGTATTTATAGTCCAAATTTCAAGGCTCTATCTCGCTCAGGAACCGAGATATTCGATAAAACGTAAATGAACAGTCGTAGACTATATTCGGGGATACAGAAAGTTGAGGAATTTCGAAAAGGTATTTATAGTCCAAATTTCAAGTCTCTATCTCGCTCAGGAACCGAGATATTCGATAAAACGTAAATGAACAGTCGTAGACTATATTCGGGGATACAGAAAGGTATTTATAGTCCAAATTTCAAGGCTCTATCTCGCTCAGGAACCGAGATATTCGATAAAACGTAAATTTACACTTTTCTTTTTGATGTTGCAGCCGATCTAAAAGTCGTAGAATATTTTCGGGGATACAGAAAGTTGAGGAATTTCGAAAAGGTATTTATAGTCCAAATTTCAAGGCTCTAACTCGCTCAGGAACCGAGATATTCGATAAAACGTAAATGAACAGTCGTAGACTATATTCGGGGATACATAAAGGTATTTATAGTCCAAATTTCAAGGCTCTATCTCGCTCAGGAACCGAGATATTCGATAAAACGTAAATTTACACTTTTCTTTTTGATGTTGCAGCCGATCTAAAAGTCGTAGAATATTTTCGGGGATACAGAAAGTTGAGGAATTTCGAGAAGGTATTTATAGTCCAAATTTCAAGGCTCTATCTCGCTCAGGAACCGAGATATTCGATAAAACGTAAATGAACAGTCGTAGACTATATTCGGGGATACAGAAAGTTGAGGAATTTCGAAAAGGTATTTATAGTCCAAATTTCAAGTCTCTATCTCGCTCAGGAACCGAGATATTCGATAAAACGTAAATGAACAGTCGTAGACTATATTCGGGGATACAGAAAGGTATTTATAGTCCAAATTTCAAGGCTCTATCTCGCTCAGGAACCGAGATATTCGATAAAACGTAAATTTACACTTTTCTTTTTGATGTTGCAGCCGATCTAAAAGTCGTAGAATATTTTCGGGGATACAGAAAGTTGAGGAATTTCGAAAAGGTATTTATAGTCCAAATTTCAAGGCTCTAACTCGCTCAGGAACCGAGATATTCGATAAAACGTAAATGAACAGTCGTAGACTATATTCGGGGATACATAAAGGTATTTATAGTCCAAATTTCAAGGCTCTATCTCGCTCAGGAACCGAGATATTCGATAAAACGTAAATTTACACTTTTCTTTTTGATGTTGCAGCCGATCTAAAAGTCGTAGAATATTTTCGGGGATACAGAAAGTTGAGGAATTTCGAGAAGGTATTTATAGTCCAAATTTCAAGGCTCTATCTCGCTCAGGAACCGAGATATTCGATAAAACGTAAATGAACAGTCGTAGACTATATTCGGGGATACAGAAAGTTGAGGAATTTCGAAAAGGTATTTATAGTCCAAATTTCAAGTCTCTATCTCGCTCAGGAACCGAGATATTCGATAAAACGTAAATGAACAGTCGTAGACTATATTCGGGGATACAGAAAGGTATTTATAGTCCAAATTTCAAGGCTCTATCTCGCTCAGGAACCGAGATATTCGATAAAACGTAAATTTACACTTTTCTTTTTGATGTTGCAGCCGATCTAAAAGTCGTAGAATATTTTCGGGGATACAGAAAGTTGAGGAATTTCGAGAAGGTATTTATAGTCCAAATTTCAAGGCTCTATCTCGCTCAGGAACCGAGATATTCGATAAAACGTAAATGAACAGTCGTAGACTATATTCGGGGATACAGAAAGGTATTTATAGTCCAAATTTCAAGGCTCTATCTCGCTCAGGAACCGAGATATTCGATAAAACGTAAATTTACACTTTTCTTTTTGATGTTGCAGCCGATCTAAAAGTCGTAGAATATTTTCGGGGATACAGAAAGTTGAGGAATTTCGAGAAGGTATTTATAGTCCAAATTTCAAGGCTCTATCTCGCTCAGGAACCGAGATATTCGATAAAACGTAAATGAACAGTCGTAGACTATATTCCGGGATACAGAAAGTTGAGGAATTTCGAAAAGCTATTTATAGTCCAAATTTCAAGGCTCTAACTCGCTCAGGAACCGAGATATTCGATAAAACGTAAATGAACAGTCGTAGACTATATTCCGGGATACAGAAAGTTGAGGAATTTCGAAAAGGTATTTATAGTCCAAATTTCAAGGCTCTAACTCGCTCAGGAACCGAGATATTCGATAAAACGTAAATGAACAGTCGTAGACTATATTCGGGGATACAGAAAGGTATTTATAGTCCAAATTTCAAGGCTCTATCTCGCTCAGGAACCGAGATATTCGATAAAACGTAAATTTACACTTTTCTTTTTGATGTTGCAGCCGATCTAAAAGTCGTAGAATATTTTCGGGGATACAGAAAGTTGAGGAATTTCGAGAAGGTATTTATAGTCCAAATTTCAAGGCTCTATCTCGCTCAGGAACCGAGATATTCGATAAAACGTAAATGAACAGTCGTAGACTATATTCCGGGATACAGAAAGTTGAGGAATTTCGAAAAGGTATTTATAGTCCAAATTTCAAGGCTCTAACTCGCTCAGGAACCGAGATATTCGATAAAACGTAAATGAACAGTCGTAGACTATATTCGGGGATACATAAAGGTATTTATAGTCCAAATTTCAAGGCTCTATCTCGCTCAGGAACCGAGATATTCGATAAAACGTAAATTTACACTTTTCTTTTTGATGTTGCAGCCGATCTAAAAGTCGTAGAATATTTTCGGGGATACAGAAAGTTGAGGAATTTCGAGAAGGTATTTATAGTCCAAATTTCAAGGCTCTATCTCGCTCAGGAACCGAGATATTCGATAAAACGTAAATGAACAGTCGTAGACTATATTCCGGGATACAGAAAGTTGAGGAATTTCGAAAAGGTATTTATAGTCCAAATTTCAAGGCTCTAACTCGCTCAGGAACCGAGATATTCGATAAAACGTAAATGAACAGTCGTAGACTATATTCGGGGATACAGAAAGGTATTTATAGTCCAAATTTCAAGGCTCTATCTCGCTCAGGAACCGAGATATTCGATAAAACGTAAATTTACACTTTTCTTTTTGATGTTGCAGCCGATCTAAAAGTCGTAGAATATTTTCGGGGATACAGAAAGTTGAGGAATTTCGAGAAGGTATTTATAGTCCAAATTTCAAGGCTCTATCTCGCTCAGGAACCGAGATATTCGATAAAACGTAAATGAACAGTCGTAGACTATATTCCGGGATACAGAAAGTTGAGGAATTTCGAAAAGGTATTTATAGTCCAAATTTCAAGGCTCTAACTCGCTCAGGAACCGAGATATTCGATAAAACGTAAATGAACAGTCGTAGACTATATTCGGGGATACATAAAGGTATTTATAGTCCAAATTTCAAGGCTCTATCTCGCTCAGGAACCGAGATATTCGATAAAACGTAAATTTACACTTTTCTTTTTGATGTTGCAGCCGATCTAAAAGTCGTAGAATATTTTCGGGGATACAGAAAGTTGAGGAATTTCGAGAAGGTATTTATAGTCCAAATTTCAAGGCTCTATCTCGCTCAGGAACCGAGATATTCGATAAAACGTAAATGAACAGTCGTAGACTATATTCCGGGATACAGAAAGTTGAGGAATTTCGAAAAGGTATTTATAGTCCAAATTTCAAGGCTCTAACTCGCTCAGGAACCGAGATATTCGATAAAACGTAAATGAACAGTCGTAGACTATATTCGGGGATACAGAAAGGTATTTATAGTCCAAATTTCAAGGCTCTATCTCGCTCAGGAACCGAGATATTCGATAAAACGTAAATTTACACTTTTCTTTTTGATGTTGCAGCCGATCTAAAAGTCGTAGAATATTTTCGGGGATACAGAAAGTTGAGGAATTTCGAGAAGGTATTTATAGTCCAAATTTCAAGGCTCTATCTCGCTCAGGAACCGAGATATTCGATAAAACGTAAATGAACAGTCGTAGACTATATTCCGGGATACAGAAAGTTGAGGAATTTCGAAAAGGTATTTATAGTCCAAATTTCAAGGCTCTAACTCGCTCAGGAACCGAGATATTCGATAAAACGTAAATGAACAGTCGTAGACTATATTCGGGGATACAGAAAGGTATTTATAGTCCAAATTTCAAGGCTCTATCTCGCTCAGGAACCGAGATATTCGATAAAACGTAAATTTACACTTTTCTTTTTGATGTTGCAGCCGATCTAAAAGTCGTAGAATATTTTCGGGGATACAGAAAGTTGAGGAATTTCGAGAAGGTATTTATAGTCCAAATTTCAAGGCTCTATCTCGCTCAGGAACCGAGATATTCGATAAAACGTAAATGAACAGTCGTAGACTATATTCCGGGATACAGAAAGTTGAGGAATTTCGAAAAGGTATTTATAGTCCAAATTTCAAGGCTCTATCTCGCTCAGGAACCGAGATATTCGATAAAACGTAAATTTACACTTTTCTTTTTGATGTTGCAGCCGATCTAAAAGTCGTAGAATATTTTCGGGGATACAGAAAGTTGAGGAATTTCGAGAAGGTATTTATAGTCCAAATTTCAAGGCTCTATCTCGCTCAGGAACCGAGATATTCGATAAAACGTAAATGAACAGTCGTAGACTATATTCGGGGATACAGAAAGGTATTTATAGTCCAAATTTCAAGGCTCTATCTCGCTCAGGAACCGAGATATTCGATAAAACGTAAATTTACACTTTTCTTTTTGATGTTGCAGCCGATCTAAAAGTCGTAGAATATTTTCGGGGATACAGAAAGTTGAGGAATTTCGAGAAGGTATTTATAGTCCAAATTTCAAGGCTCTATCTCGCTCAGGAACCGAGATATTCGATAAAACGTAAATGAACAGTCGTAGACTATATTCCGGGATACAGAAAGTTGAGGAATTTCGAAAAGCTATTTATAGTCCAAATTTCAAGGCTCTAACTCGCTCAGGAACCGAGATATTCGATAAAACGTAAATGAACAGTCGTAGACTATATTCCGGGATACAGAAAGTTGAGGAATTTCGAAAAGGTATTTATAGTCCAAATTTCAAGGCTCTAACTCGCTCAGGAACCGAGATATTCGATAAAACGTAAATGAACAGTCGTAGACTATATTCGGGGATACAGAAAGGTATTTATAGTCCAAATTTCAAGGCTCTATCTCGCTCAGGAACCGAGATATTCGATAAAACGTAAATTTACACTTTTCTTTTTGATGTTGCAGCCGATCTAAAAGTCGTAGAATATTTTCGGGGATACAGAAAGTTGAGGAATTTCGAGAAGGTATTTATAGTCCAAATTTCAAGGCTCTATCTCGCTCAGGAACCGAGATATTCGATAAAACGTAAATGAACAGTCGTAGACTATATTCCGGGATACAGAAAGTTGAGGAATTTCGAAAAGGTATTTATAGTCCAAATTTCAAGGCTCTAACTCGCTCAGGAACCGAGATATTCGATAAAACGTAAATGAACAGTCGTAGACTATATTCGGGGATACATAAAGGTATTTATAGTCCAAATTTCAAGGCTCTATCTCGCTCAGGAACCGAGATATTCGATAAAACGTAAATTTACACTTTTCTTTTTGATGTTGCAGCCGATCTAAAAGTCGTAGAATATTTTCGGGGATACAGAAAGTTGAGGAATTTCGAGAAGGTATTTATAGTCCAAATTTCAAGGCTCTATCTCGCTCAGGAACCGAGATATTCGATAAAACGTAAATGAACAGTCGTAGACTATATTCCGGGATACAGAAAGTTGAGGAATTTCGAAAAGGTATTTATAGTCCAAATTTCAAGGCTCTAACTCGCTCAGGAACCGAGATATTCGATAAAACGTAAATGAACAGTCGTAGACTATATTCGGGGATACAGAAAGGTATTTATAGTCCAAATTTCAAGGCTCTATCTCGCTCAGGAACCGAGATATTCGATAAAACGTAAATTTACACTTTTCTTTTTGATGTTGCAGCCGATCTAAAAGTCGTAGAATATTTTCGGGGATACAGAAAGTTGAGGAATTTCGAGAAGGTATTTATAGTCCAAATTTCAAGGCTCTATCTCGCTCAGGAACCGAGATATTCGATAAAACGTAAATGAACAGTCGTAGACTATATTCCGGGATACAGAAAGTTGAGGAATTTCGAAAAGGTATTTATAGTCCAAATTTCAAGGCTCTAACTCGCTCAGGAACCGAGATATTCGATAAAACGTAAATGAACAGTCGTAGACTATATTCGGGGATACAGAAAGGTATTTATAGTCCAAATTTCAAGGCTCTATCTCGCTCAGGAACCGAGATATTCGATAAAACGTAAATTTACACTTTTCTTTTTGATGTTGCAGCCGATCTAAAAGTCGTAGAATATTTTCGGGGATACAGAAAGTTGAGGAATTTCGAGAAGGTATTTATAGTCCAAATTTCAAGGCTCTATCTCGCTCAGGAACCGAGATATTCGATAAAACGTAAATGAACAGTCGTAGACTATATTCCGGGATACAGAAAGTTGAGGAATTTCGAAAAGGTATTTATAGTCCAAATTTCAAGGCTCTAACTCGCTCAGGAACCGAGATATTCGATAAAACGTAAATGAACAGTCGTAGACTATATTCGGGGATACATAAAGGTATTTATAGTCCAAATTTCAAGGCTCTATCTCGCTCAGGAACCGAGATATTCGATAAAACGTAAATTTACACTTTTCTTTTTGATGTTGCAGCCGATCTAAAAGTCGTAGAATATTTTCGGGGATACAGAAAGTTGAGGAATTTCGAGAAGGTATTTATAGTCCAAATTTCAAGGCTCTATCTCGCTCAGGAACCGAGATATTCGATAAAACGTAAATGAACAGTCGTAGACTATATTCCGGGATACAGAAAGTTGAGGAATTTCGAAAAGGTATTTATAGTCCAAATTTCAAGGCTCTAACTCGCTCAGGAACCGAGATATTCGATAAAACGTAAATGAACAGTCGTAGACTATATTCGGGGATACAGAAAGGTATTTATAGTCCAAATTTCAAGGCTCTATCTCGCTCAGGAACCGAGATATTCGATAAAACGTAAATTTACACTTTTCTTTTTGATGTTGCAGCCGATCTAAAAGTCGTAGAATATTTTCGGGGATACAGAAAGTTGAGGAATTTCGAGAAGGTATTTATAGTCCAAATTTCAAGGCTCTATCTCGCTCAGGAACCGAGATATTCGATAAAACGTAAATGAACAGTCGTAGACTATATTCCGGGATACAGAAAGTTGAGGAATTTCGAAAAGGTATTTATAGTCCAAATTTCAAGGCTCTAACTCGCTCAGGAACCGAGATATTCGATAAAACGTAAATGAACAGTCGTAGACTATATTCGGGGATACATAAAGGTATTTATAGTCCAAATTTCAAGGCTCTATCTCGCTCAGGAACCGAGATATTCGATAAAACGTAAATTTACACTTTTCTTTTTGATGTTGCAGCCGATCTAAAAGTCGTAGAATATTTTCGGGGATACAGAAAGTTGAGGAATTTCGAAAAGGTATTTATAGTCCAAATTTCAAGGCTCTAACTCGCTCAGGAACCGAGATATTCGATAAAACGTAAATGAACAGTCGTAGACTATATTCGGGGATACAGAAAGGTATTTATAGTCCAAATTTCAAGGCTCTATCTCGCTCAGGAACCGAGATATTCGATAAAACGTAAATTTACACTTTTCTTTTTGATGTTGCAGCCGATCTAAAAGTCGTAGAATATTTTCGGGGATACAGAAAGTTGAGGAATTTCGAGAAGGTATTTATAGTCCAAATTTCAAGGCTCTATCTCGCTCAGGAACCGAGATATTCGATAAAACGTAAATGAACAGTCGTAGACTATATTCCGGGATACAGAAAGTTGAGGAATTTCGAAAAGGTATTTATAGTCCAAATTTCAAGGCTCTAACTCGCTCAGGAACCGAGATATTCGATAAAACGTAAATGAACAGTCGTAGAGTATATTCGGGGATACAGAAAGGTATTTATAGTCCAAATTTCAAGGCTCTATCTCGCTCAGGAACCGAGATATTCGATAAAACGTAAATTTACACTTTTCTTTTTGATGTTGCAGCCGATCTAAAAGTCGTAGAATATTTTCGGGGATACAGAAAGTTGAGGAATTTCGAGAAGGTATTTATAGTCCAAATTTCAAGGCTCTATCTTGCTCAGGAACCGAGATATTCGATAAAACGTAAATGAACAGTCGTAGACTATATTCCGGGATACAGAAAGTTGAGGAATTTCGAAAAGGTATTTATAGTCCAAATTTCAAGGCTCTAACTCGCTCAGGAACCGAGATATTCGATAAAACGTAAATGAACAGTCGTAGACTATATTCGGGGATACATAAAGGTATTTATAGTCCAAATTTCAAGGCTCTATCTCGCTCAGGAACCGAGATATTCGATAAAACGTAAATTTACACTTTTCTTTTTGATGTTGCAGCCGATCTAAAAGTCGTAGAATATTTTCGGGGATACAGAAAGTTGAGGAATTTCGAGAAGGTATTTATAGTCCAAATTTCAAGGCTCTATCTCGCTCAGGAACCGAGATATTCGATAAAACGTAAATGAACAGTCGTAGACTATATTCCGGGATACAGAAAGTTGAGGAATTTCGAAAAGGTATTTATAGTCCAAATTTCAAGGCTCTAACTCGCTCAGGAACCGAGATATTCGATAAAACGTAAATGAACAGTCGTAGACTATATTCGGGAATACAGAAAGGTATTTATAGTCCAAATTTCAAGGCTCTATCTCGCTCAGGAACCGAGATATTCGATAAAACGTAAATTTACACTTTTCTTTTTGATGTTGCAGCCGATCTAAAAGTCGTAGAATATTTTCGGGGATACAGAAAGTTGAGGAATTTCGAGAAGGTATTTATAGTCCAAATTTCAAGGCTCTATCTCGCTCAGGAACCGAGATATTCGATAAAACGTAAATGAACAGTCGTAGACTATATTCCGGGATACAGAAAGTTGAGGAATTTCGAAAAGGTATTTATAGTCCAAATTTCAAGGCTCTAACTCGCTCAGGAACCGAGATATTCGATAAAACGTAAATGAACAGTCGTAGACTATATTCGGGGATACATAAAGGTATTTATAGTCCAAATTTCAAGGCTCTATCTCGCTCAGGAACCGAGATATTCGATAAAACGTAAATTTACACTTTTCTTTTTGATGTTGCAGCCGATCTAAAAGTCGTAGAATATTTTCGGGGATACAGAAAGTTGAGGAATTTCGAGAAGGTATTTATAGTCCAAATTTCAAGGCTCTATCTCGCTCAGGAACCGAGATATTCGATAAAACGTAAATGAACAGTCGTAGACTATATTCCGGGATACAGAAAGTTGAGGAATTTCGAAAAGGTATTTATAGTCCAAATTTCAAGGCTCTAACTCGCTCAGGAACCGAGATATTCGATAAAACGTAAATGAACAGTCGTAGACTATATTCGGGGATACATAAAGGTATTTATAGTCCAAATTTCAAGGCTCTATCTCGCTCAGGAACCGAGATATTCGATAAAACGTAAATTTACACTTTTCTTTTTGATGTTGCAGCCGATCTAAAAGTCGTAGAATATTTTCGGGGATACAGAAAGTTGAGGAATTTTGAAAAGGTATTTATAGTCCAAATTTCAAGGCTCTAACTCGCTCAGGAACCGAGATATTCGATAAAACGTAAATGAACAGTCGTAGACTATATTCGGGGATACATAAAGGTATTTATAGTCCAAATTTCAAGGCTCTATCTCGCTCAGGAACCGAGATATTCGATAAAACGTAAATTTACACTTTTCTTTTTGATGTTGCAGCCGATCTAAAAGTCGTAGAATATTTTCGGGGATACAGAAAGTTGAGGAATTTCGAGAAGGTATTTATAGTCCAAATTTCAAGTCTCTATCTCGCTCAGGAACCGAGATATTCGATAAAACGTAAATGAACAGTCGTAGACTATATTCGGGGATACATAAAGGTATTTATAGTCCAAATTTCAAGGCTCTATCTCGCTCAGGAACCGAGATATTCGATAAAACGTAAATGAACAGTCGTAGACTATATTCGGGGATACATAAAGGTATTTATAGTCCAAATTTCAAGGCTCTATCTCGCTCAGGAACCGAGATATTCGATAAAACGTAAATTTACACTTTTCTTTTTGATGTTGCTGCCGATCTAAAAGTCGTAGAATATTCGGGGATACAGAAAGTTGAGGAATTTCGAGAAGGTATTTATAGTCCAAATTTCAAGGCTCTATCTCGCTCAGGAACCGAGATATTCGATAAAACGTAAATGAACAGTCGTAGACTATATTCGGGGATACAGAAAGTTGAGGAATTTCGAAAAGGTATTTATAGTCCAAATTTCAAGTCTCTATCTCGCTCAGGAACCGAGATATTCGATAAAACGTAAATGAACAGTCGTAGACTATATTCGGGGATACAGAAAGGTATTTATAGTCCAAATTTCAAGGCTCTATCTCGCTCAGGAACCGAGATATTCGATAAAACGTAAATTTACACTTTTCTTTTTGATGTTGCAGCCGATCTAAAAGTCGTAGAATATTTTCGGGGATACAGAAAGTTGAGGAATTTCGAGAAGGTATTTATAGTCCAAATTTCAAGGCTCTATCTCGCTCAGGAACCGAGATATTCGATAAAACGTAAATGAACAGTCGTAGACTATATTCCGGGATACAGAAAGTTGAGGAATTTCGAAAAGGTATTTATAGTCCAAATTTCAAGTCTCTATCTCGCTCAGGAACCGAGATATTCGATAAAACGTAAATGAACAGTCGTAGACTATATTCCGGGATACAGAAAGTTGAGGAATTTCGAAAAGGTATTTATAGTCCAAATTTCAAGTCTCTATCTCGCTCAGGAACCGAGATATTCGATAAAACGTAAATGAACAGTCGTAGACTATATTCCGGGATACAGAAAGTTGAGGAATTTCGAAAAGGTATTTATAGTCCAAATTTCAAGTCTCTATCTCGCTCAGGAACCGAGATATTCGATAAAACGTAAATGAACAGTCGTAGACTATATTCCGGGATACAGAAAGTTGAGGAATTTCGAAAAGGTATTTATAGTCCAAATTTCAAGTCTCTATCTCGCTCAGGAACCGAGATATTCGATAAAACGTAAATGAACAGTCGTAGACTATATTCGGGGATACAGAAAGGTATTTATAGTCCAAATTTCAAGTCTCTATCTCGCTCAGGAACCGAGATATTCGATAAAACGTAAATGAACAGTCGTAGACTATATTCGGGGATACAGAAAGGTATTTATAGTCCAAATTTCAAGGCTCTATCTCGCTCAGGAACCGAGATATTCGATAAAACGTAAATTTACACTTTTCTTTTTGATGTTGCAGCCGATCTAAAAGTCGTAGAATATTTTCGGGGATACAGAAAGTTGAGGAATTTCGAGAAGGTATTTATAGTCCAAATTTCAAGGCTCTATCTCGCTCAGGAACCGAGATATTCGATAAAACGTAAATGAACAGTCGTAGACTATATTCCGGGATACAGAAAGTTGAGGAATTTCGAAAAGGTATTTATAGTCCAAATTTCAAGTCTCTATCTCGCTCAGGAACCGAGATATTCGATAAAACGTAAATGAACAGTCGTAGACTATATTCCGGGATACAGAAAGTTGAGGAATTTCGAAAAGGTATTTATAGTCCAAATTTCAAGTCTCTATCTCGCTCAGGAACCGAGATATTCGATAAAACGTAAATGAACAGTCGTAGACTATATTCGGGGATACAGAAAGGTATTTATAGTCCAAATTTCAAGGCTCTATCTCGCTCAGGAACCGAGATATTCGATAAAACGTAAATTTACACTTTTCTTTTTGATGTTGCAGCCGATCTAAAAGTCGTAGAATATTTTCGGGGATACAGAAAGTTGAGGAATTTCGAGAAGGTATTTATAGTCCAAATTTCAAGTCTCTATCTCGCTCAGGAACCGAGATATTCGATAAAACGTAAATGAACAGTCGTAGACTATATTCCGGGATACAGAAAGTTGAGGAATTTCGAAAAGGTATTTATAGTCCAAATTTCAAGGCTCTATCTCGCTCAGGAACCGAGATATTCGATAAAACGTAAATGAACAGTCGTAGACTATATTCGGGAATACAGAAAGGTATTTATAGTCCAAATTTCAAGGCTCTATCTCGCTCAGGAACCGAGATATTCGATAAAACGTAAATTTACACTTTTCTTTTTGATGTTGCAGCCGATCTAAAAGTCGTAGAATATTTTCGGGGATACAGAAAGTTGAGGAATTTCGAGAAGGTATTTATAGTCCAAATTTCAAGTCTCTATCTCGCTCAGGAACCGAGATATTCGATAAAACGTAAATGAACAGTCGTAGACTATATTCGGGGATACATAAAGGTATTTATAGTCCAAATTTCAAGGCTCTATCTCGCTCAGGAACCGAGATATTCGATAAAACGTAAATGAACAGTCGTAGACTATATTCGGGGATACATAAAGGTATTTATAGTCCAAATTTCAAGGCTCTATCTCGCTCAGGAACCGAGATATTCGATAAAACGTAAATTTACACTTTTCTTTTTGATGTTGCTGCCGATCTAAAAGTCGTAGAATATTCGGGGATACAGAAAGTTGAGGAATTTCGAGAAGGTATTTATAGTCCAAATTTCAAGGCTCTATCTCGCTCAGGAACCGAGATATTCGATAAAACGTAAATGAACAGTCGTAGACTATATTCGGGGATACAGAAAGTTGAGGAATTTCGAAAAGGTATTTATAGTCCAAATTTCAAGTCTCTATCTCGCTCAGGAACCGAGATATTCGATAAAACGTAAATGAACAGTCGTAGACTATATTCGGGGATACAGAAAGGTATTTATAGTCCAAATTTCAAGGCTCTATCTCGCTCAGGAACCGAGATATTCGATAAAACGTAAATTTACACTTTTCTTTTTGATGTTGCAGCCGATCTAAAAGTCGTAGAATATTTTCGGGGATACAGAAAGTTGAGGAATTTCGAGAAGGTATTTATAGTCCAAATTTCAAGGCTCTATCTCGCTCAGGAACCGAGATATTCGATAAAACGTAAATGAACAGTCGTAGACTATATTCCGGGATACAGAAAGTTGAGGAATTTCGAAAAGGTATTTATAGTCCAAATTTCAAGTCTCTATCTCGCTCAGGAACCGAGATATTCGATAAAACGTAAATGAACAGTCGTAGACTATATTCCGGGATACAGAAAGTTGAGGAATTTCGAAAAGGTATTTATAGTCCAAATTTCAAGTCTCTATCTCGCTCAGGAACCGAGATATTCGATAAAACGTAAATGAACAGTCGTAGACTATATTCCGGGATACAGAAAGTTGAGGAATTTCGAAAAGGTATTTATAGTCCAAATTTCAAGTCTCTATCTCGCTCAGGAACCGAGATATTCGATAAAACGTAAATGAACAGTCGTAGACTATATTCCGGGATACAGAAAGTTGAGGAATTTCGAAAAGGTATTTATAGTCCAAATTTCAAGTCTCTATCTCGCTCAGGAACCGAGATATTCGATAAAACGTAAATGAACAGTCGTAGACTATATTCGGGGATACAGAAAGGTATTTATAGTCCAAATTTCAAGTCTCTATCTCGCTCAGGAACCGAGATATTCGATAAAACGTAAATGAACAGTCGTAGACTATATTCGGGGATACAGAAAGGTATTTATAGTCCAAATTTCAAGGCTCTATCTCGCTCAGGAACCGAGATATTCGATAAAACGTAAATTTACACTTTTCTTTTTGATGTTGCAGCCGATCTAAAAGTCGTAGAATATTTTCGGGGATACAGAAAGTTGAGGAATTTCGAGAAGGTATTTATAGTCCAAATTTCAAGGCTCTATCTCGCTCAGGAACCGAGATATTCGATAAAACGTAAATGAACAGTCGTAGACTATATTCCGGGATACAGAAAGTTGAGGAATTTCGAAAAGGTATTTATAGTCCAAATTTCAAGTCTCTATCTCGCTCAGGAACCGAGATATTCGATAAAACGTAAATGAACAGTCGTAGACTATATTCCGGGATACAGAAAGTTGAGGAATTTCGAAAAGGTATTTATAGTCCAAATTTCAAGTCTCTATCTCGCTCAGGAACCGAGATATTCGATAAAACGTAAATGAACAGTCGTAGACTATATTCGGGGATACAGAAAGGTATTTATAGTCCAAATTTCAAGGCTCTATCTCGCTCAGGAACCGAGATATTCGATAAAACGTAAATTTACACTTTTCTTTTTGATGTTGCAGCCGATCTAAAAGTCGTAGAATATTTTCGGGGATACAGAAAGTTGAGGAATTTCGAGAAGGTATTTATAGTCCAAATTTCAAGTCTCTATCTCGCTCAGGAACCGAGATATTCGATAAAACGTAAATGAACAGTCGTAGACTATATTCCGGGATACAGAAAGTTGAGGAATTTCGAAAAGGTATTTATAGTCCAAATTTCAAGGCTCTATCTCGCTCAGGAACCGAGATATTCGATAAAACGTAAATGAACAGTCGTAGACTATATTCGGGAATACAGAAAGGTATTTATAGTCCAAATTTCAAGGCTCTATCTCGCTCAGGAACCGAGATATTCGATAAAACGTAAATTTACACTTTTCTTTTTGATGTTGCAGCCGATCTAAAAGTCGTAGAATATTTTCGGGGATACAGAAAGTTGAGGAATTTCGAGAAGGTATTTATAGTCCAAATTTCAAGGCTCTATCTCGCTCAGGAACCGAGATATTCGATAAAACGTAAATGAACAGTCGTAGACTATATTCCGGGATACAGAAAGTTGAGGAATTTCGAAAAGGTATTTATAGTCCAAATTTCAAGGCTCTAACTCGCTCAGGAACCGAGATATTCGATAAAACGTAAATGAACAGTCGTAGACTATATTCGGGGATACATAAAGGTATTTATAGTCCAAATTTCAAGGCTCTATCTCGCTCAGGAACCGAGATATTCGATAAAACGTAAATTTACACTTTTCTTTTTGATGTTGCAGCCGATCTAAAAGTCGTAGAATATTTTCGGGGATACAGAAAGTTGAGGAATTTCGAAAAGGTATTTATAGTCCAAATTTCAAGGCTCTAACTCGCTCAGGAACCGAGATATTCGATAAAACGTAAATGAACAGTCGTAGACTATATTCGGGGATACAGAAAGGTATTTATAGTCCAAATTTCAAGGCTCTATCTCGCTCAGGAACCGAGATATTCGATAAAACGTAAATTTACACTTTTCTTTTTGATGTTGCAGCCGATCTAAAAGTCGTAGAATATTTTCGGGGATACAGAAAGTTGAGGAATTTCGAGAAGGTATTTATAGTCCAAATTTCAAGGCTCTATCTCGCTCAGGAACCGAGATATTCGATAAAACGTAAATGAACAGTCGTAGACTATATTCCGGGATACAGAAAGTTGAGGAATTTCGAAAAGGTATTTATAGTCCAAATTTCAAGGCTCTAACTCGCTCAGGAACCGAGATATTCGATAAAACGTAAATGAACAGTCGTAGAGTATATTCGGGGATACAGAAAGGTATTTATAGTCCAAATTTCAAGGCTCTATCTCGCTCAGGAACCGAGATATTCGATAAAACGTAAATTTACACTTTTCTTTTTGATGTTGCAGCCGATCTAAAAGTCGTAGAATATTTTCGGGGATACAGAAAGTTGAGGAATTTCGAGAAGGTATTTATAGTCCAAATTTCAAGGCTCTATCTTGCTCAGGAACCGAGATATTCGATAAAACGTAAATGAACAGTCGTAGACTATATTCCGGGATACAGAAAGTTGAGGAATTTCGAAAAGGTATTTATAGTCCAAATTTCAAGGCTCTAACTCGCTCAGGAACCGAGATATTCGATAAAACGTAAATGAACAGTCGTAGACTATATTCGGGGATACATAAAGGTATTTATAGTCCAAATTTCAAGGCTCTATCTCGCTCAGGAACCGAGATATTCGATAAAACGTAAATTTACACTTTTCTTTTTGATGTTGCAGCCGATCTAAAAGTCGTAGAATATTTTCGGGGATACAGAAAGTTGAGGAATTTCGAGAAGGTATTTATAGTCCAAATTTCAAGGCTCTATCTCGCTCAGGAACCGAGATATTCGATAAAACGTAAATGAACAGTCGTAGACTATATTCCGGGATACAGAAAGTTGAGGAATTTCGAAAAGGTATTTATAGTCCAAATTTCAAGGCTCTAACTCGCTCAGGAACCGAGATATTCGATAAAACGTAAATGAACAGTCGTAGACTATATTCGGGAATACAGAAAGGTATTTATAGTCCAAATTTCAAGGCTCTATCTCGCTCAGGAACCGAGATATTCGATAAAACGTAAATTTACACTTTTCTTTTTGATGTTGCAGCCGATCTAAAAGTCGTAGAATATTTTCGGGGATACAGAAAGTTGAGGAATTTCGAGAAGGTATTTATAGTCCAAATTTCAAGGCTCTATCTCGCTCAGGAACCGAGATATTCGATAAAACGTAAATGAACAGTCGTAGACTATATTCCGGGATACAGAAAGTTGAGGAATTTCGAAAAGGTATTTATAGTCCAAATTTCAAGGCTCTAACTCGCTCAGGAACCGAGATATTCGATAAAACGTAAATGAACAGTCGTAGACTATATTCGGGGATACATAAAGGTATTTATAGTCCAAATTTCAAGGCTCTATCTCGCTCAGGAACCGAGATATTCGATAAAACGTAAATTTACACTTTTCTTTTTGATGTTGCAGCCGATCTAAAAGTCGTAGAATATTTTCGGGGATACAGAAAGTTGAGGAATTTCGAGAAGGTATTTATAGTCCAAATTTCAAGGCTCTATCTCGCTCAGGAACCGAGATATTCGATAAAACGTAAATGAACAGTCGTAGACTATATTCCGGGATACAGAAAGTTGAGGAATTTCGAAAAGGTATTTATAGTCCAAATTTCAAGGCTCTAACTCGCTCAGGAACCGAGATATTCGATAAAACGTAAATGAACAGTCGTAGACTATATTCGGGGATACATAAAGGTATTTATAGTCCAAATTTCAAGGCTCTATCTCGCTCAGGAACCGAGATATTCGATAAAACGTAAATTTACACTTTTCTTTTTGATGTTGCAGCCGATCTAAAAGTCGTAGAATATTTTCGGGGATACAGAAAGTTGAGGAATTTCGAAAAGGTATTTATAGTCCAAATTTCAAGGCTCTAACTCGCTCAGGAACCGAGATATTCGATAAAACGTAAATGAACAGTCGTAGACTATATTCGGGGATACATAAAGGTATTTATAGTCCAAATTTCAAGGCTCTATCTCGCTCAGGAACCGAGATATTCGATAAAACGTAAATTTACACTTTTCTTTTTGATGTTGCAGCCGATCTAAAAGTCGTAGAATATTTTCGGGGATACAGAAAGTTGAGGAATTTCGAGAAGGTATTTATAGTCCAAATTTCAAGTCTCTATCTCGCTCAGGAACCGAGATATTCGATAAAACGTAAATGAACAGTCGTAGACTATATTCGGGGATACATAAAGGTATTTATAGTCCAAATTTCAAGGCTCTATCTCGCTCAGGAACCGAGATATTCGATAAAACGTAAATGAACAGTCGTAGACTATATTCGGGGATACATAAAGGTATTTATAGTCCAAATTTCAAGGCTCTATCTCGCTCAGGAACCGAGATATTCGATAAAACGTAAATTTACACTTTTCTTTTTGATGTTGCTGCCGATCTAAAAGTCGTAGAATATTCGGGGATACAGAAAGTTGAGGAATTTCGAGAAGGTATTTATAGTCCAAATTTCAAGGCTCTATCTCGCTCAGGAACCGAGATATTCGATAAAACGTAAATGAACAGTCGTAGACTATATTCGGGGATACAGAAAGTTGAGGAATTTCGAAAAGGTATTTATAGTCCAAATTTCAAGTCTCTATCTCGCTCAGGAACCGAGATATTCGATAAAACGTAAATGAACAGTCGTAGACTATATTCGGGGATACAGAAAGGTATTTATAGTCCAAATTTCAAGGCTCTATCTCGCTCAGGAACCGAGATATTCGATAAAACGTAAATTTACACTTTTCTTTTTGATGTTGCAGCCGATCTAAAAGTCGTAGAATATTTTCGGGGATACAGAAAGTTGAGGAATTTCGAGAAGGTATTTATAGTCCAAATTTCAAGGCTCTATCTCGCTCAGGAACCGAGATATTCGATAAAACGTAAATGAACAGTCGTAGACTATATTCCGGGATACAGAAAGTTGAGGAATTTCGAAAAGGTATTTATAGTCCAAATTTCAAGTCTCTATCTCGCTCAGGAACCGAGATATTCGATAAAACGTAAATGAACAGTCGTAGACTATATTCCGGGATACAGAAAGTTGAGGAATTTCGAAAAGGTATTTATAGTCCAAATTTCAAGTCTCTATCTCGCTCAGGAACCGAGATATTCGATAAAACGTAAATGAACAGTCGTAGACTATATTCGGGGATACAGAAAGGTATTTATAGTCCAAATTTCAAGGCTCTATCTCGCTCAGGAACCGAGATATTCGATAAAACGTAAATTTACACTTTTCTTTTTGATGTTGCAGCCGATCTAAAAGTCGTAGAATATTTTCGGGGATACAGAAAGTTGAGGAATTTCGAGAAGGTATTTATAGTCCAAATTTCAAGTCTCTATCTCGCTCAGGAACCGAGATATTCGATAAAACGTAAATGAACAGTCGTAGACTATATTCCGGGATACAGAAAGTTGAGGAATTTCGAAAAGGTATTTATAGTCCAAATTTCAAGGCTCTATCTCGCTCAGGAACCGAGATATTCGATAAAACGTAAATGAACAGTCGTAGACTATATTCGGGAATACAGAAAGGTATTTATAGTCCAAATTTCAAGGCTCTATCTCGCTCAGGAACCGAGATATTCGATAAAACGTAAATTTACACTTTTCTTTTTGATGTTGCAGCCGATCTAAAAGTCGAAGAATATTTTCGGGGATACAGAAAGTTGAGGAATTTCGAGAAGGTATTTATAGTCCAAATTTCAAGGCTCTATCTCGCTCAGGAACCGAGATATTCGATAAAACGTAAATGAACAGTCGTAGACTATATTCCGGGATACAGAAAGTTGAGGAATTTCGAAAAGGTATTTATAGTCCAAATTTCAAGGCTCTAACTCGCTCAGGAACCGAGATATTCGATAAAACGTAAATGAACAGTCGTAGACTATATTCGGGAATACAGAAAGGTATTTATAGTCCAAATTTCAAGGCTCTATCTCGCTCAGGAACCGAGATATTCGATAAAACGTAAATTTACACTTTTCTTTTTGATGTTGCAGCCGATCTAAAAGTCGAAGAATATTTTCGGGGATACAGAAAGTTGAGGAATTTCGAGAAGGTATTTATAGTCCAAATTTCAAGGCTCTATCTCGCTCAGGAACCGAGATATTCGATAAAACGTAAATGAACAGTCGTAGACTATATTCCGGGATACAGAAAGTTGAGGAATTTCGAAAAGGTATTTATAGTCCAAATTTCAAGTCTCTATCTCGCTCAGGAACCGAGATATTCGATAAAACGTAAATGAACAGTCGTAGACTATATTCCGGGATACAGAAAGTTGAGGAATTTCGAAAAGGTATTTATAGTCCAAATTTCAAGTCTCTATCTCGCTCAGGAACCGAGATATTCGATAAAACGTAAATGAACAGTCGTAGACTATATTCGGGGATACAGAAAGGTATTTATAGTCCAAATTTCAAGGCTCTATCTCGCTCAGGAACCGAGATATTCGATAAAACGTAAATTTACACTTTTCTTTTTGATGTTGCAGCCGATCTAAAAGTCGTAGAATATTTTCGGGGATACAGAAAGTTGAGGAATTTCGAGAAGGTATTTATAGTCCAAATTTCAAGGCTCTATCTCGCTCAGGAACCGAGATATTCGATAAAACGTAAATGAACAGTCGTAGACTATATTCCGGGATACAGAAAGTTGAGGAATTTCGAAAAGGTATTTATAGTCCAAATTTCAAGTCTCTATCTCGCTCAGGAACCGAGATATTCGATAAAACGTAAATGAACAGTCGTAGACTATATTCCGGGATACAGAAAGTTGAGGAATTTCGAGAAGGTATTTATAGTCCAAATTTCAAGGCTCTATCTCGCTCAGGAACCGAGATATTCGATAAAACGTAAATGAACAGTCGTAGACTATATTCGGGAATACAGAAAGGTATTTATAGTCCAAATTTCAAGGCTCTATCTCGCTCAGGAACCGAGATATTCGATAAAACGTAAATTTACACTTTTCTTTTTGATGTTGCAGCCGATCTAAAAGTCGAAGAATATTTTCGGGGATACAGAAAGTTGAGGAATTTCGAGAAGGTATTTATAGTCCAAATTTCAAGGCTCTATCTCGCTCAGGAACCGAGATATTCGATAAAACGTAAATGAACAGTCGTAGACTATATTCCGGGATACAGAAAGTTGAGGAATTTCGAAAAGGTATTTATAGTCCAAATTTCAAGTCTCTATCTCGCTCAGGAACCGAGATATTCGATAAAACGTAAATGAACAGTCGTAGACTATATTCCGGGATACAGAAAGTTGAGGAATTTCGAAAAGGTATTTATAGTCCAAATTTCAAGTCTCTATCTCGCTCAGGAACCGAGATATTCGATAAAACGTAAATGAACAGTCGTAGACTATATTCGGGGATACAGAAAGGTATTTATAGTCCAAATTTCAAGGCTCTATCTCGCTCAGGAACCGAGATATTCGATAAAACGTAAATTTACACTTTTCTTTTTGATGTTGCAGCCGATCTAAAAGTCGTAGAATATTTTCGGGGATACAGAAAGTTGAGGAATTTCGAGAAGGTATTTATAGTCCAAATTTCAAGGCTCTATCTCGCTCAGGAACCGAGATATTCGATAAAACGTAAATGAACAGTCGTAGACTATATTCCGGGATACAGAAAGTTGAGGAATTTCGAAAAGGTATTTATAGTCCAAATTTCAAGTCTCTATCTCGCTCAGGAACCGAGATATTCGATAAAACGTAAATGAACAGTCGTAGACTATATTCCGGGATACAGAAAGTTGAGGAATTTCGAGAAGGTATTTATAGTCCAAATTTCAAGGCTCTATCTCGCTCAGGAACCGAGATATTCGATAAAACGTAAATGAACAGTCGTAGACTATATTCGGGAATACAGAAAGGTATTTATAGTCCAAATTTCAAGGCTCTATCTCGCTCAGGAACCGAGATATTCGATAAAACGTAAATTTACACTTTTCTTTTTGATGTTGCAGCCGATCTAAAAGTCGAAGAATATTTTCGGGGATACAGAAAGTTGAGGAATTTCGAGAAGGTATTTATAGTCCAAATTTCAAGGCTCTATCTCGCTCAGGAACCGAGATATTCGATAAAACGTAAATGAACAGTCGTAGACTATATTCCGCGATACAGAAAGTTGAGGAATTTCGAAAAGGTATTTATAGTCCAAATTTCAAGTCTCTATCTCGCTCAGGAACCGAGATATTCGATAAAACGTAAATGAACAGTCGTAGACTATATTCCGGGATACAGAAAGTAGAGGAATTTCGAAAAGGTATTTATAGTCCAAATTTCAAGTCTCTATCTCGCTCAGGAACCGAGATATTCGATAAAACGTAAATGAACAGTCGTAGACTATATTCGGGGATACAGAAAGGTATTTATAGTCCAAATTTCAAGGCTCTATCTCGCTCAGGAACCGAGATATTCGATAAAACGTAAATTTACACTTTTCTTTTTGATGTTGCAGCCGATCTAAAAGTCGTAGAATATTTTCGGGGATACAGAAAGTTGAGGAATTTCGAGAAGGTATTTATAGTCCAAATTTCAAGGCTCTATCTCGCTCAGGAACCGAGATATTCGATAAAACGTAAATGAACAGTCGTAGACTATATTCCGGGATACAGAAAGTTGAGGAATTTCGAAAAGGTATTTATAGTCCAAATTTCAAGTCTCTATCTCGCTCAGGAACCGAGATATTCGATAAAACGTAAATGAACAGTCGTAGACTATATTCCGGGATACAGAAAGTTGAGGAATTTCGAAAAGGTATTTATAGTCCAAATTTCAAGTCTCTATCTCGCTCAGGAACCGAGATATTCGATAAAACGTAAATGAACAGTCGTAGACTATATTCGGGGATACAGAAAGGTATTTATAGTCCAAATTTCAAGGCTCTATCTCGCTCAGGAACCGAGATATTCGATAAAACGTAAATTTACACTTTTCTTTTTGATGTTGCAGCCGATCTAAAAGTCGTAGAATATTTTCGGGGATACAGAAAGTTGAGGAATTTCGAGAAGGTATTTATAGTCCAAATTTCAAGGCTCTATCTTGCTCAGGAACCGAGATATTCGATAAAACGTAAATGAACAGTCGTAGACTATATTCCGGGATACAGAAAGTTGAGGAATTTCGAAAAGGTATTTATAGTCCAAATTTCAAGGCTCTATCTCGCTCAGGAACCGAGATATTCGATAAAACGTAAATGAACAGTCGTAGACTATATTCGGGAATACAGAAAGGTATTTATAGTCCAAATTTCAAGGCTCTATCTCGCTCAGGAACCGAGATATTCGATAAAACGTAAATTTACACTTTTCTTTTTGATGTTGCAGCCGATCTAAAAGTCGAAGAATATTTTCGGGGATACAGAAAGTTGAGGAATTTCGAGAAGGTATTTATAGTCCAAATTTCAAGGCTCTATCTCGCTCAGGAACCGAGATATTCGATAAAACGTAAATGAACAGTCGTAGACTATATTCCGGGATACAGAAAGTTGAGGAATTTCGAAAAGGTATTTATAGTCCAAATTTCAAGGCTCTAACTCGCTCAGGAACCGAGATATTCGATAAAACGTAAATGAACAGTCGTAGACTATATTCGGGGATACATAAAGGTATTTATAGTCCAAATTTCAAGGCTCTATCTCGCTCAGGAACCGAGATATTCGATAAAACGTAAATTTACACTTTTCTTTTTGATGTTGCAGCCGATCTAAAAGTCGTAGAATATTTTCGGGGATACAGAAAGTTGAGGAATTTCGAGAAGGTATTTATAGTCCAAATTTCAAGGCTCTATCTCGCTCAGGAACCGAGATATTCGATAAAACGTAAATGAACAGTCGTAGACTATATTCCGGGATACAGAAAGTTGAGGAATTTCGAGAAGGTATTTATAGTCCAAATTTCAAGGCTCTAACTCGCTCAGGAACCGAGATATTCGATAAAACGTAAATGAACAGTCGTAGACTATATTCGGGGATACAGAAAGGTATTTATAGTCCAAATTTCAAGGCTCTATCTCGCTCAGGAACCGAGATATTCGATAAAACGTAAATTTACACTTTTCTTTTTGATGTTGCAGCCGATCTAAAAGTCGTAGAATATTTTCGGGGATACAGAAAGTTGAGGAATTTCGAGAAGGTATTTATAGTCCAAATTTCAAGGCTCTATCTCGCTCAGGAACCGAGATATTCGATAAAACGTAAATGAACAGTCGTAGACTATATTCCGGGATACAGAAAGTTGAGGAATTTCGAAAAGGTATTTATAGTCCAAATTTCAAGTCTCTATCTCGCTCAGGAACCGAGATATTCGATAAAACGTAAATGAACAGTCGTAGACTATATTCCGGGATACAGAAAGTTGAGGAATTTCGAAAAGGTATTTATAGTCCAAATTTCAAGTCTCTATCTCGCTCAGGAACCGAGATATTCGATAAAACGTAAATGAACAGTCGTAGACTATATTCGGGGATACAGAAAGGTATTTATAGTCCAAATTTCAAGGCTCTATCTCGCTCAGGAACCGAGATATTCGATAAAACGTAAATTTACACTTTTCTTTTTGATGTTGCAGCCGATCTAAAAGTCGTAGAATATTTTCGGGGATACAGAAAGTTGAGGAATTTCGAGAAGGTATTTATAGTCCAAATTTCAAGGCTCTATCTCGCTCAGGAACCGAGATATTCGATAAAACGTAAATGAACAGTCGTAGACTATATTCCGGGATACAGAAAGTTGAGGAATTTCGAAAAGGTATTTATAGTCCAAATTTCAAGGCTCTATCTCGCTCAGGAACCGAGATATTCGATAAAACGTAAATGAACAGTCGTAGACTATATTCGGGAATACAGAAAGGTATTTATAGTCCAAATTTCAAGGCTCTATCTCGCTCAGGAACCGAGATATTCGATAAAACGTAAATTTACACTTTTCTTTTTAATGTTGCAGCCGATCTAAAAGTCGAAGAATATTTTCGGGGATACAGAAAGTTGAGGAATTTCGAGAAGGTATTTATAGTCCAAATTTCAAGGCTCTATCTCGCTCAGGAACCGAGATATTCGATAAAACGTAAATGAACAGTCGTAGACTATATTCCGGGATACAGAAAGTTGAGGAATTTCGAAAAGGTATTTATAGTCCAAATTTCAAGGCTCTAACTCGCTCAGGAACCGAGATATTCGATAAAACGTAAATGAACAGTCGTAGACTATATTCGGGGATACATAAAGGTATTTATAGTCCAAATTTCAAGGCTCTATCTCGCTCAGGAACCGAGATATTCGATAAAACGTAAATTTACACTTTTCTTTTTGATGTTGCAGCCGATCTAAAAGTCGTAGAATATTTTCGGGGATACAGAAAGTTGAGGAATTTCGAGAAGGTATTTGTAGTCCACATTTCAAGGCTCTATCTCGCTCAGGAACCGAGATATTCGATAAAACGTAAATGAACAGTCGTAGACTATATTCCGGGATACAGAAAGTTGAGGAATTTCGAGAAGGTATTTATAGTCCAAATTTCAAGGCTCTAACTCGCTCAGGAACCGAGATATTCGATAAAACGTAAATGAACAGTCGTAGACTATATTCGGGGATACAGAAAGGTATTTATAGTCCAAATTTCAAGGCTCTATCTCGCTCAGGAACCGAGATATTCGATAAAACGTAAATTTACACTTTTCTTTTTGATGTTGCAGCCGATCTAAAAGTCGTAGAATATTTTCGGGGATACAGAAAGTTGAGGAATTTCGAGAAGGTATTTATAGTCCAAATTTCAAGGCTCTATCTCGCTCAGGAACCGAGATATTCGATAAAACGTAAATGAACAGTCGTAGACTATATTCCGGGATACAGAAAGTTGAGGAATTTCGAAAAGGTATTTATAGTCCAAATTTCAAGGCTCTAACTCGCTCAGGAACCGAGATATTCGATAAAACGTAAATGAACAGTCGTAGACTATATTCGGGGATACAGAAAGGTATTTATAGTCCAAATTTCAAGGCTCTATCTCGCTCAGGAACCGAGATATTCGATAAAACGTAAATTTACACTTTTCTTTTTGATGTTGCAGCCGATCTAAAAGTCGTAGAATATTTTCGGGGATACAGAAAGTTGAGGAATTTCGAGAAGGTATTTATAGTCTAAATTTCAAGTCTCTATCTCGCTCAGGAACCGAGATATTCGATAAAACGTAAATGAACAGTCGTAGACTATATTCCGGGATACAGAAAGTTGAGGAATTTCGAAAAGGTATTTATAGTCCAAATTTCAAGGCTCTAACTCGCTCAGGAACCGAGATATTCGATAAAACGTAAATGAACAGTCGTAGACTATATTCGGGGATACATAAAGGTATTTATAGTCCAAATTTCAAGGCTCTATCTCGCTCAGGAACCGAGATATTCGATAAAACGTAAATTTACACTTTTCTTTTTGATGTTGCAGCCGATCTAAAAGTCGTAGAATATTTTCGGGGATACAGAAAGTTGAGGAATTTCGAGAAGGTATTTATAGTCCAAATTTCAAGGCTCTATCTCGCTCAGGAACCGAGATATTCGATAAAACGTAAATGAACAGTCGTAGACTATATTCGGGGATACAGAAAGTTGAGGAATTTCGAAAAGGTATTTATAGTCCAAATTTCAAGTCTCTATCTCGCTCAGGAACCGAGATATTCGATAAAACGTAAATGAACAGTCGTAGACTATATTCGGGGATACAGAAAGGTATTTATAGTCCAAATTTCAAGGCTCTATCTCGCTCAGGAACCGAGATATTCGATAAAACGTAAATTTACACTTTTCTTTTTGATGTTGCAGCCGATCTAAAAGTCGTAGAATATTTTCGGGGATACAGAAAGTTGAGGAATTTTGAGAAGGTATTTATAGTCCAAATTTCAAGGCTCTATCTCGCTCAGGAACCGAGATATTCGATAAAACGTAAATGAACAGTCGTAGACTATATTCCGGGATACAGAAAGTTGAGGAATTTCGAAAAGGTATTTATAGTCCAAATTTCAAGGCTCTATCTCGCTCAGGAACCGAGATATTCGATAAAACGTAAATGAACAGTCGTAGACTATATTCGGGGATACAGAAAGGTATTTATAGTCCAAATTTCAAGGCTCTATCTCGCTCAGGAACCGAGATATTCGATAAAACGTAAATTTACACTTTTCTTTTTGATGTTGCAGCCGATCTAAAAGTCGTAGAATATTTTCGGGGATACAGAAAGTTGAGGAATTTCGAGAAGGTATTTATAGTCCAAATTTCAAGGCTCTATCTCGCTCAGGAACCGAGATATTCGATAAAACGTAAATGAACAGTCGTAGACTATATTCCGGGATACAGAAAGTTGAGGAATTTCGAAAAGGTATTTATAGTCCAAATTTCAAGGCTCTAACTCGCTCAGGAACCGAGATATTCGATAAAACGTAAATGAACAGTCGTAGACTATATTCGGGGATACAGAAAGGTATTTATAGTCCAAATTTCAAGGCTCTATCTCGCTCAGGAACCGAGATATTCGATAAAACGTAAATTTACACTTTTCTTTTTGATGTTGCAGCCGATCTAAAAGTCGTAGAATATTTTCGGGGATACAGAAAGTTGAGGAATTTCGAGAAGGTATTTATAGTCTAAATTTCAAGTCTCTATCTCGCTCAGGAACCGAGATATTCGATAAAACGTAAATGAACAGTCGTAGACTATATTCCGGGATACAGAAAGTTGAGGAATTTCGAAAAGGTATTTATAGTCCAAATTTCAAGGCTCTAACTCGCTCAGGAACCGAGATATTCGATAAAACGTAAATGAACAGTCGTAGACTATATTCGGGGATACATAAAGGTATTTATAGTCCAAATTTCAAGGCTCTATCTCGCTCAGGAACCGAGATATTCGATAAAACGTAAATTTACACTTTTCTTTTTGATGTTGCAGCCGATCTAAAAGTCGTAGAATATTTTCGGGGATACAGAAAGTTGAGGAATTTCGAGAAGGTATTTATAGTCCAAATTTCAAGGCTCTATCTCGCTCAGGAACCGAGATATTCGATAAAACGTAAATGAACAGTCGTAGACTATATTCGGGGATACAGAAAGTTGAGGAATTTCGAAAAGGTATTTATAGTCCAAATTTCAAGTCTCTATCTCGCTCAGGAACCGAGATATTCGATAAAACGTAAATGAACACTCGTAGACTATATTCGGGGATACAGAAAGGTATTTATAGTCCAAATTTCAAGGCTCTATCTCGCTCAGGAACCGAGATATTCGATAAAACGTAAATTTACACTTTTCTTTTTGATGTTGCAGCCGATCTAAAAGTCGTAGAATATTTTCGGGGATACAGAAAGTTGAGGAATTTTGAGAAGGTATTTATAGTCCAAATTTCAAGGCTCTATCTCGCTCAGGAACCGAGATATTCGATAAAACGTAAATGAACAGTCGTAGACTATATTCCGGGATACAGAAAGTTGAGGAATTTCGAAAAGGTATTTATAGTCCAAATTTCAAGGCTCTAACTCGCTCAGGAACCGAGATATTCGATAAAACGTAAATGAACAGTCGTAGACTATATTCGGGGATACATAAAGGTATTTATAGTCCAAATTTCAAGGCTCTATCTCGCTCAGGAACCGAGATATTCGATAAAACGTAAATTTACACTTTTCTTTTTGATGTTGCAGCCGATCTAAAAGTCGTAGAATATTTTCGGGGATACAGAAAGTTGAGGAATTTCGAGAAGGTATTTATAGTCCAAATTTCAAGGCTCTATCTCGCTCAGGAACCGAGATATTCGATAAAACGTAAATGAACAGTCGTAGACTATATTCGGGGATACAGAAAGTTGAGGAATTTCGAAAAGGTATTTATAGTCCAAATTTCAAGTCTCTATCTCGCTCAGGAACCGAGATATTCGATAAAACGTAAATGAACACTCGTAGACTATATTCGGGGATACAGAAAGGTATTTATAGTCCAAATTTCAAGGCTCTATCTCGCTCAGGAACCGAGATATTCGATAAAACGTAAATTTACACTTTTCTTTTTGATGTTGCAGCCGATCTAAAAGTCGTAGAATATTTTCGGGGATACAGAAAGTTGAGGAATTTTGAGAAGGTATTTATAGTCCAAATTTCAAGGCTCTATCTCGCTCAGGAACCGAGATATTCGATAAAACGTAAATGAACAGTCGTAGACTATATTCCGGGATACAGAAAGTTGAGGAATTTCGAAAAGGTATTTATAGTCCAAATTTCAAGGCTCTAACTCGCTCAGGAACCGAGATATTCGATAAAACGTAAATGAACAGTCGTAGACTATATTCGGGGATACATAAAGGTATTTATAGTCCAAATTTCAAGGCTCTATCTCGCTCAGGAACCGAGATATTCGATAAAACGTAAATTTACACTTTTCTTTTTGATGTTGCAGCCGATCTAAAAGTCGTAGAATATTTTCGGGGATACAGAAAGTTGAGGAATTTCGAGAAGGTATTTATAGTCCAAATTTCAAGGCTCTATCTCGCTCAGGAACCGAGATATTCGATAAAACGTAAATGAACAGTCGTAGACTATATTCGGGGATACAGAAAGTTGAGGAATTTCGAAAAGGTATTTATAGTCCAAATTTCAAGTCTCTATCTCGCTCAGGAACCGAGATATTCGATAAAACGTAAATGAACACTCGTAGACTATATTCGGGGATACAGAAAGGTATTTATAGTCCAAATTTCAAGGCTCTATCTCGCTCAGGAACCGAGATATTCGATAAAACGTAAATTTACACTTTTCTTTTTGATGTTGCAGCCGATCTAAAAGTCGTAGAATATTTTCGGGGATACAGAAAGTTGAGGAATTTTGAGAAGGTATTTATAGTCCAAATTTCAAGGCTCTATCTCGCTCAGGAACCGAGATATTCGATAAAACGTAAATGAACAGTCGTAGACTATATTCCGGGATACAGAAAGTTGAGGAATTTCGAAAAGGTATTTATAGTCCAAATTTCAAGGCTCTATCTCGCTCAGGAACCGAGATATTCGATAAAACGTAAATGAACAGTCGTAGACTATATTCGGGGATACAGAAAGGTATTTATAGTCCAAATTTCAAGGCTCTATCTCGCTCAGGAACCGAGATATTCGATAAAACGTAAATTTACACTTTTCTTTTTGATGTTGCAGCCGATCTAAAAGTCGTAGAATATTTTCGGGGATACAGAAAGTTGAGGAATTTCGAGAAGGTATTTATAGTCCAAATTTCAAGGCTCTATCTCGCTCAGGAACCGAGATATTCGATAAAACGTAAATGAACAGTCGTAGACTATATTCGGGGATACAGAAAGTTGAGGAATTTCGAAAAGGTATTTATAGTCCAAATTTCAAGTCTCTATCTCGCTCAGGAACCGAGATATTCGATAAAACGTAAATGAACAGTCGTAGACTATATTCGGGGATACAGAAAGGTATTTATAGTCCAAATTTCAAGGCTCTATCTCGCTCAGGAACCGAGATATTCGATAAAACGTAAATTTACACTTTTCTTTTTGATGTTGCAGCCGATCTAAAAGTCGTAGAATATTTTCGGGGATACAGAAAGTTGAGGAATTTCGAGAAGGTATTTATAGTCCAAATTTCAAGGCTCTATCTCGCTCAGGAACCGAGATATTCGATAAAACGTAAATGAACAGTCGTAGACTATATTCCGGGATACAGAAAGTTGAGGAATTTCGAAAAGGTATTTATAGTCCAAATTTCAAGGCTCTAACTCGCTCAGGAACCGAGATATTCGATAAAACGTAAATGAACAGTCGTAGACTATATTCGGGGATACAGAAAGGTATTTATAGTCCAAATTTCAAGGCTCTATCTCGCTCAGGAACCGAGATATTCGATAAAACGTAAATTTACACTTTTCTTTTTGATGTTGCAGCCGATCTAAAAGTCGTAGAATATTTTCGGGGATACAGAAAGTTGAGGAATTTCGAGAAGGTATTTATAGTCCAAATTTCAAGGCTCTATCTCGCTCAGGAACCGAGATATTCGATAAAACGTAAATGAACAGTCGTAGACTATATTCGGGGATACAGAAAGTTGAGGAATTTCGAAAAGGTATTTATAGTCCAAATTTCAAGTCTCTATCTCGCTCAGGAACCGAGATATTCGATAAAACGTAAATGAACAGTCGTAGACTATATTCGGGGATACAGAAAGGTATTTATAGTCCAAATTTCAAGGCTCTATCTCGCTCAGGAACCGAGATATTCGATAAAACGTAAATTTACACTTTTCTTTTTGATGTTGCAGCCGATCTAAAAGTCGTAGAATATTTTCGGGGATACAGAAAGTTGAGGAATTTTGAGAAGGTATTTATAGTCCAAATTTCAAGGCTCTATCTCGCTCAGGAACCGAGATATTCGATAAAACGTAAATAAACAGTCGTAGACTATATTCCGGGATACAGAAAGTTGAGGAATTTCGAAAAGGTATTTATAGTCCAAATTTCAAGGCTCTATCTCGCTCAGGAACCGAGATATTCGATAAAACGTAAATGAACAGTCGTAGACTATATTCGGGGATACAGAAAGGTATTTATAGTCCAAATTTCAAGGCTCTATCTCGCTCAGGAACCGAGATATTCGATAAAACGTAAATTTACACTTTTCTTTTTGATGTTGCAGCCGATCTAAAAGTCGTAGAATATTTTCGGGGATACAGAAAGTTGAGGAATTTCGAGAAGGTATTTATAGTCCAAATTTCAAGGCTCTATCTCGCTCAGGAACCGAGATATTCGATAAAACGTAAATGAACAGTCGTAGACTATATTCGGGGATACAGAAAGTTGAGGAATTTCGAAAAGGTATTTATAGTCCAAATTTCAAGTCTCTATCTCGCTCAGGAACCGAGATATTCGATAAAACGTAAATGAACAGTCGTAGACTATATTCGGGGATACAGAAAGGTATTTATAGTCCAAATTTCAAGGCTCTATCTCGCTCAGGAACCGAGATATTCGATAAAACGTAAATTTACACTTTTCTTTTTGATGTTGCAGCCGATCTAAAAGTCGTAGAATATTTTCGGGGATACAGAAAGTTGAGGAATTTCGAGAAGGTATTTATAGTCCAAATTTCAAGGCTCTATCTCGCTCAGGAACCGAGATATTCGATAAAACGTAAATGAACAGTCGTAGACTATATTCCGGGATACAGAAAGTTGAGGAATTTCGAAAAGGTATTTATAGTCCAAATTTCAAGGCTCTAACTCGCTCAGGAACCGAGATATTCGATAAAACGTAAATGAACAGTCGTAGACTATATTCGGGGATACAGAAAGGTATTTATAGTCCAAATTTCAAGGCTCTATCTCGCTCAGGAACCGAGATATTCGATAAAACGTAAATTTACACTTTTCTTTTTGATGTTGCAGCCGATCTAAAAGTCGTAGAATATTTTCGGGGATACAGAAAGTTGAGGAATTTCGAGAAGGTATTTATAGTCCAAATTTCAAGGCTCTATCTCGCTCAGGAACCGAGATATTCGATAAAACGTAAATGAACAGTCGTAGACTATATTCCGGGATACAGAAAGTTGAGGAATTTCGAAAAGGTATTTATAGTCCAAATTTCAAGGCTCTAACTCGCTCAGGAACCGAGATATTCGATAAAACGTAAATGAACAGTCGTAGACTATATTCGGGGATACATAAAGGTATTTATAGTCCAAATTTCAAGGCTCTATCTCGCTCAGGAACCGAGATATTCGATAAAACGTAAATTTACACTTTTCTTTTTGATGTTGCAGCCGATCTAAAAGTCGTAGAATATTTTCGGGGATACAGAAAGTTGAGGAATTTCGAGAAGGTATTTATAGTCCAAATTTCAAGGCTCTATCTCGCTCAGGAACCGAGATATTCGATAAAACGTAAATGAACAGTCGTAGACTATATTCCGGGATACAGAAAGTTGAGGAATTTCGAAAAGGTATTTATAGTCCAAATTTCAAGGCTCTAACTCGCTCAGGAACCGAGATATTCGATAAAACGTAAATGAACAGTCGTAGACTATATTCGGGGATACATAAAGGTATTTATAGTCCAAATTTCAAGGCTCTATCTCGCTCAGGAACCGAGATATTCGATAAAACGTAAATTTACACTTTTCTTTTTGATGTTGCAGCCGATCTAAAAGTCGTAGAATATTTTCGGGGATACAGAAAGTTGAGGAATTTCGAGAAGGTATTTATAGTCCAAATTTCAAGGCTCTATCTCGCTCAGGAACCGAGATATTCGATAAAACGTAAATGAACAGTCGTAGACTATATTCGGGGATACAGAAAGGTATTTATAGTCCAAATTTCAAGGCTCTATCTCGCTCAGGAACCGAGATATTCGATAAAACGTAAATTTACACTTTTCTTTTTGATGTTGCAGCCGATCTAAAAGTCGTAGAATATTTTCGGGGATACAGAAAGTTGAGGAATTTCGAGAAGGTATTTATAGTCTAAATTTCAAGGCTCTATCTCGCTCAGGAACCGAGATATTCGATAAAACGTAAATGAACAGTCGTAGACTATATTCGGGGATACATAAAGGTATTTATAGTCCAAATTTCAAGGCTCTATCTCGCTCAGGAACCGAGATATTCGATAAAACGTAAATTTACACTTTTCTTTTTGATGTTGCAGCCGATCTAAAAGTCGTAGAATATTTTCGGGGATACAGAAAGTTGAGGAATTTCGAGAAGGTATTTATAGTCCAAATTTCAAGGCTCTATCTCGCTCAGGAACCGAGATATTCGATAAAACGTAAATGAACAGTCGTAGACTATATTCCGGGATACAGAAAGTTGAGGAATTTCGAGAAGGTATTTATAGTCCAAATTTCAAGGCTCTATCTCGCTCAGGAACCGAGATATTCGATAAAACGTAAATGAACAGTCGTAGACTATATTCCGGGATACAGAAAGTTGAGGAATTTCGAAAAGGTATTTATAGTCCAAATTTCAAGGCTCTAACTCGCTCAGGAACCGAGATATTCGATAAAACGTAAATGAACAGTCGTAGACTATATTCGGGGATACATAAAGGTATTTATAGTCCAAATTTCAAGGCTCTATCTCGCTCAGGAACCGAGATATTCGATAAAACGTAAATTTACACTTTTCTTTTTGATGTTGCAGCCGATCTAAAAGTCGTAGAATATTTTCGGGGATACAGAAAGTTGAGGAATTTCGAGAAGGTATTTATAGTCCAAATTTCAAGGCTCTATCTCGCTCAGGAACCGAGATATTCGATAAAACGTAAATGAACAGTCGTAGACTATATTCCGGGATACAGAAAGTTGAGGAATTTCGAAAAGGTATTTATAGTCCAAATTTCAAGGCTCTAACTCGCTCAGGAACCGAGATATTCGATAAAACGTAAATGAACAGTCGTAGACTATATTCGGGGATACATAAAGGTATTTATAGTCCAAATTTCAAGGCTCTATCTCGCTCAGGAACCGAGATATTCGATAAAACGTAAATTTACACTTTTCTTTTTGATGTTGCAGCCGATCTAAAAGTCGTAGAATATTTTCGGGGATACAGAAAGTTGAGGAATTTCGAGAAGGTATTTATAGTCCAAATTTCAAGGCTCTATCTCGCTCAGGAACCGAGATATTCGATAAAACGTAAATGAACAGTCGTAGACTATATTCGGGGATACAGAAAGGTATTTATAGTCCAAATTTCAAGGCTCTATCTCGCTCAGGAACCGAGATATTCGATAAAACGTAAATTTACACTTTTCTTTTTGATGTTGCAGCCGATCTAAAAGTCGTAGAATATTTTCGGGGATACAGAAAGTTGAGGAATTTCGAGAAGGTATTTATAGTCCAAATTTCAAGGCTCTATCTCGCTCAGGAACCGAGATATTCGATAAAACGTAAATGAACAGTCGTAGACTATATTCGGGGATACATAAAGGTATTTATAGTCCAAATTTCAAGGCTCTATCTCGCTCAGGAACCGAGATATTCGATAAAACGTAAATTTACACTTTTCTTTTTGATGTTGCAGCCGATCTAAAAGTCGTAGAATATTTTCGGGGATACAGAAAGTTGAGGAATTTCGAGAAGGTATTTATAGTCCAAATTTCAAGGCTCTATCTCGCTCAGGAACCGAGATATTCGATAAAACGTAAATGAACAGTCGTAGACTATATTCCGGGATACAGAAAGTTGAGGAATTTCGAGAAGGTATTTATAGTCCAAATTTCAAGGCTCTATCTCGCTCAGGAACCGAGATATTCGATAAAACGTAAATGAACAGTCGTAGACTATATTCCGGGATACAGAAAGTTGAGGAATTTCGAAAAGGTATTTATAGTCCAAATTTCAAGGCTCTAACTCGCTCAGGAACCGAGATATTCGATAAAACGTAAATGAACAGTCGTAGACTATATTCGGGGATACATAAAGGTATTTATAGTCCAAATTTCAAGGCTCTATCTCGCTCAGGAACCGAGATATTCAATAAAACGTAAATTTACACTTTTCTTTTTGATGTTGCAGCCGATCTAAAAGTCGTAGAATATTTTCGGGGATACAGAAAGTTGAGGAATTTCGAGAAGGTATTTATAGTCCAAATTTCAAGGCTCTATCTCGCTCAGGAACCGAGATATTCGATAAAACGTAAATGAACAGTCGTAGACTATATTCGGGGATACAGAAAGTTGAGGAATTTCGAAAAGGTATTTATAGTCCAAATTTCAAGTCTCTATCTCGCTCAGGAACCGAGATATTCGATAAAACGTAAATGAACAGTCGTAGACTATATTCGGGGATACAGAAAGGTATTTATAGTCCAAATTTCAAGGCTCTATCTCGCTCAGGAACCGAGATATTCGATAAAACGTAAATTTACACTTTTCTTTTTGATGTTGCAGCCGATCTAAAAGTCGTAGAATATTTTCGGGGATACAGAAAGTTGAGGAATTTTGAGAAGGTATTTATAGTCCAAATTTCAAGGCTCTATCTCGCTCAGGAACCGAGATATTCGATAAAACGTAAATGAACAGTCGTAGACTATATTCCGGGATACAGAAAGTTGAGGAATTTCGAAAAGGTATTTATAGTCCAAATTTCAAGGCTCTATCTCGCTCAGGAACCGAGATATTCGATAAAACGTAAATGAACAGTCGTAGACTATATTCGGGGATACAGAAAGGTATTTATAGTCCAAATTTCAAGGCTCTATCTCGCTCAGGAACCGAGATATTCGATAAAACGTAAATTTACACTTTTCTTTTTGATGTTGCAGCCGATCTAAAAGTCGTAGAATATTTTCGGGGATACAGAAAGTTGAGGAATTTCGAGAAGGTATTTATAGTCCAAATTTCAAGGCTCTATCTCGCTCAGGAACCGAGATATTCGATAAAACGTAAATGAACAGTCGTAGACTATATTCCGGGATACAGAAAGTTGAGGAATTTCAAAAAGGTATTTATAGTCCAAATTTCAAGGCTCTAACTCGCTCAGGAACCGAGATATTCGATAAAACGTAAATGAACAGTCGTAGACTATATTCGGGGATACATAAAGGTATTTATAGTCCAAATTTCAAGGCTCTATCTCGCTCAGGAACCGAGATATTCGATAAAACGTAAATTTACACTTTTCTTTTTGATGTTGCAGCCGATCTAAAAGTCGTAGAATATTTTCGGGGATACAGAAAGTTGAGGAATTTCGAGAAGGTATTTATAGTCCAAATTTCAAGGCTCTATCTCGCTCAGGAACCGAGATATTCGATAAAACGTAAATGAACAGTCGTAGACTATATTCGGGGATACAGAAAGGTATTTATAGTCCAAATTTCAAGGCTCTATCTCGCTCAGGAACCGAGATATTCGATAAAACGTAAATTTACACTTTTCTTTTTGATGTTGCAGCCGATCTAAAAGTCGTAGAATATTTTCGGGGATACAGAAAGTTGAGGAATTTCGAGAAGGTATTTATAGTCCAAATTTCAAGGCTCTATCTCGCTCAGGAACCGAGATATTCGATAAAACGTAAATGAACAGTCGTAGACTATATTCCGGGATACAGAAAGTTGAGGAATTTCGAAAAGGTATTTATAGTCCAAATTTCAAGGCTCTAACTCGCTCAGGAACCGAGATATTCGATAAAACGTAAATGAACAGTCGTAGACTATATTCGGGGATACATAAAGGTATTTATAGTCCAAATTTCAAGGCTCTATCTCGCTCAGGAACCGAGATATTCGATAAAACGTAAATTTACACTTTTCTTTTTGATGTTGCAGCCGATCTAAAAGTCGTAGAATATTTTCGGGGATACAGAAAGTTGAGGAATTTCGAGAAGGTATTTATAGTCCAAATTTCAAGGCTCTATCTCGCTCAGGAACCGAGATATTCGATAAAACGTAAATGAACAGTCGTAGACTATATTCGGGGATACAGAAAGGTATTTATAGTCCAAATTTCAAGGCTCTATCTCGCTCAGGAACCGAGATATTCGATAAAACGTAAATTTACACTTTTCTTTTTGATGTTGCAGCCGATCTAAAAGTCGTAGAATATTTTCGGGGATACAGAAAGTTGAGGAATTTCGAGAAGGTATTTATAGTCCAAATTTCAAGGCTCTATCTCGCTCAGGAACCGAGATATTCGATAAAACGTAAATGAACAGTCGTAGACTATATTCCGGGATACAGAAAGTTGAGGAATTTCGAAAAGGTATTTATAGTCCAAATTTCAAGGCTCTAACTCGCTCAGGAACCGAGATATTCGATAAAACGTAAATGAACAGTCGTAGACTATATTCGGGGATACATAAAGGTATTTATAGTCCAAATTTCAAGGCTCTATCTCGCTCAGGAACCGAGATATTCGATAAAACGTAAATTTACACTTTTCTTTTTGATGTTGCAGCCGATCTAAAAGTCGTAGAATATTTTCGGGGATACAGAAAGTTGAGGAATTTCGAGAAGGTATTTATAGTCCAAATTTCAAGTCTCTATCTCGCTCAGGAACCGAGATATTCGATAAAACGTAAATGAACAGTCGTAGACTATATTCGGGGATACAGAAAGTTGAGGAATTTTGAAAAGGTATTTATAGTCCAAATTTCAAGTCTCTATCTCGCTCAGGAACCGAGATATTCGATAAAACGTAAATGAACAGTCGTAGACTATATTCGGGGATACAGAAAGTTGAGGAATTTCGAAAAGGTATTTATAGTCCAAATTTCAAGTCTCTATCTCGCTCAGGAACCGAGATATTCGATAAAACGTAAATGAACAGTCGTAGACTATATTCGGGGATACAGAAAGGTATTTATAGTCCAAATTTCAAGGCTCTATCTCGCTCAGGAACCGAGATATTCGATAAAACGTAAATTTACACTTTTCTTTTTGATGTTGCAGCCGATCTAAAAGTCGTAGAATATTTTCGGGGATACAGAAAGTTGAGGAATTTCGAGAAGGTATTTATAGTCCAAATTTCAAGGCTCTATCTCGCTCAGGAACCGAGATATTCGATAAAACGTAAATGAACAGTCGTAGACTATATTCGGGGATACAGAAAGTTGAGGAATTTCGAAAAGGTATTTATAGTCCAAATTTCAAGTCTCTATCTCGCTCAGGAACCGAGATATTCGATAAAACGTAAATGAACAGTCGTAGACTATATTCGGGGATACAGAAAGGTATTTATAGTCCAAATTTCAAGGCTCTATCTCGCTCAGGAACCGAGATATTCGATAAAACGTAAATTTACACTTTTCTTTTTGATGTTGCAGCCGATCTAAAAGTCGTAGAATATTTTCGGGGATACAGAAAGTTGAGGAATTTCGAGAAGGTATTTATAGTCCAAATTTCAAGGCTCTATCTCGCTCAGGAACCGAGATATTCGATAAAACGTAAATGAACAGTCGTAGACTATATTCGGGGATACAGAAAGTTGAGGAATTTCGAAAAGGTATTTATAGTCCAAATTTCAAGTCTCTATCTCGCTCAGGAACCGAGATATTCGATAAAACGTAAATGAACAGTCGTAGACTATATTCGGGGATACAGAAAGTTGAGGAATTTCGAAAAGGTATTTATAGTCCAAATTTCAAGTCTCTATCTCGCTCAGGAACCGAGATATTCGATAAAACGTAAATGAACAGTCGTAGACTATATTCGGGGATACAGAAAGGTATTTATAGTCCAAATTTCAAGGCTCTATCTCGCTCAGGAACCGAGATATTCGATAAAACGTAAATTTACACTTTTCTTTTTGATGTTGCAGCCGATCTAAAAGTCGTAGAATATATTCGGGGATACAGAAAGTTGAGGAATTTCGAGAAGGTATTTATAGTCCAAATTTCAAGTCTCTATCTCGCTCAGGAACCGAGATATTCGATAAAACGTAAATGAACAGTCGTAGACTATATTCGGGGATACAGAAAGGTATTTATAGTCCAAATTTCAAGGCTCTATCTCGCTCAGGAACCGAGATATTCGATAAAACGTAAATTTACACTTTTCTTTTTGATGTTGCAGCCGATCTAAAAGTCGTAGAATATTTTCGGGGATACAGAAAGTTGAGGAATTTCGAGAAGGTATTTATAGTCCAAATTTCAAGGCTCTATCTCGCTCAGGAACCGAGATATTCGATAAAACGTAAATGAACAGTCGTAGACTATATTCGGGGATACAGAAAGTTGAGGATTTCGAAAAGGTATTTATAGTCCAAATTTCAAGTCTCTATCTCGCTCAGGAACCGAGATATTCGATAAAACGTAAATGAACAGTCGTAGACTATATTCGGGGATACAGAAAGGTATTTATAGTCCAAATTTCAAGGCTCTATCTCGCTCAGGAACCGAGATATTCGATAAAACGTAAATTTACACTTTTCTTTTTGATGTTGCAGCCGATCTAAAAGTCGTAGAATATTTTCGGGGATACAGAAAGTTGAGGAATTTCGAGAAGGTATTTATAGTCCAAATTTCAAGGCTCTATCTCGCTCAGGAACCGAGATATTCGATAAAACGTAAATGAACAGTCGTAGACTATATTCGGGGATACAGAAAGTTGAGGAATTTCGAAAAGGTATTTATAGTCCAAATTTCAAGGCTCTATCTCGCTCAGGAACCGAGATATTCGATAAAACGTAAATGAACAGTCGTAGACTATATTCGGGGATACAGAAAGGTATTTATAGTCCAAATTTCAAGGCTCTATCTCGATCAGGAACCGAGATATTCGATAAAACGTAAATTTACACTTTTCTTTTTGATGTTGCAGCCGATCTAAAAGTCGTAGAATATTTTCGGGGATACAGAAAGTTGAGGAATTTCGAGAAGGTATTTATAGTCCAAATTTCAAGGCTCTATCTCGCTCAGGAACCGAGATATTCGATAAAACGTAAATGAACAGTCGTAGACTATATTCGGGGATACAGAAAGTTGAGGAATTTCGAAAAGGTATTTATAGTCCAAATTTCAAGTCTCTATCTCGCTCAGGAACCGAGATATTCGATAAACGTAAATGAACAGTCGTAGACTATATTCGGGGATACAGAAAGGTATTTATAGTCCAAATTTCAAGGCTCTATCTCGCTCAGGAACCGAGATATTCGATAAAACGTAAATTTACACTTTTCTTTTTGATGTTGCAGCCGATCTAAAAGTCGTAGAATATTTTCGGGGATACAGAAAGTTGAGGAATTTCGAGAAGGTATTTATAGTCCAAATTTCAAGGCTCTATCTCGCTCAGGAACCGAGATATTCGATAAAACGTAAATGAACAGTCGTAGACTATATTCGGGGATACAGAAAGTTGAGGAATTTCGAAAAGGTATTTATAGTCCAAATTTCAAGGCTCTATCTCGCTCAGGAACCGAGATATTCGATAAAACGTAAATGAACAGTCGTAGACTATATTCGGGGATACAGAAAGGTATTTATAGTCCAAATTTCAAGGCTCTATCTCGCTCAGGAACCCCGAGATATTCGATAAAACGTAAATTTACACTTTTCTTTTTGATGTTGCAGCCGATCTAAAAGTCGTAGAATATTTTCGGGGATACAGAAAGTTGAGGAATTTCGAGAAGGTATTTATAGTCCAAATTTCAAGGCTCTATCTCGCTCAGGAACCGAGATATTCGATAAAACGTAAATGAACAGTCGTAGACTATATTCGGGGATACAGAAAGTTGAGGAATTTCGAAAAGGTATTTATAGTCCAAATTTCAAGTCTCTATCTCGCTCAGGAACCGAGATATTCGATAAAACGTAAATGAACAGTCGTAGACTATATTCGGGGATACAGAAAGGTATTTATAGTCCAAATTTCAAGGCTCTATCTCGCTCAGGAACCGAGATATTCGATAAAACGTAAATTTACACTTTTCTTTTTGATGTTGCAGCCGATCTAAAAGTCGTAGAATATTTTCGGGGATACAGAAAGTTGAGGAATTTCGAGAAGGTATTTATAGTCCAAATTTCAAGGCTCTATCTCGCTCAGGAACCGAGATATTCGATAAAACGTAAATGAACAGTCGTAGACTATATTCCGGGATACAGAAAGTTGAGGAATTTCGAAAAGGTATTTATAGTCCAAATTTCAAGGCTCTAACTCGCTCAGGAACCGAGATATTCGATAAAACGTAAATGAACAGTCGTAGACTATATTCGGGGATACATAAAGGTATTTATAGTCCAAATTTCAAGGCTCTATCTCGCTCAGGAACCGAGATATTCGATAAAACGTAAATTTACACTTTTCTTTTTGATGTTGCAGCCGATCTAAAAGTCGTAGAATATTTTCGGGGATACAGAAAGTTGAGGAATTTCGAGAAGGTATTTATAGTCCAAATTTCAAGGCTCTATCTCGCTCAGGAACCGAGATATTCGATAAAACGTAAATGAACAGTCGTAGACTATATTCGGGGATACAGAAAGTTGAGGAATTTCGAAAAGGTATTTATAGTCCAAATTTCAAGTCTCTATCTCGCTCAGGAACCGAGATATTCGATAAAACGTAAATGAACAGTCGTAGACTATATTCGGGGATACAGAAAGTTGAGGAATTTCGAAAAGGTATTTATAGTCCAAATTTCAAGTCTCTATCTCGCTCAGGAACCGAGATATTCGATAAAACGTAAATGAACAGTCGTAGACTATATTCGGGGATACAGAAAGGTATTTATAGTCCAAATTTCAAGGCTCTATCTCGCTCAGGAACCGAGATATTCGATAAAACGTAAATTTACACTTTTCTTTTTGATGTTGCAGCCGATCTAAAAGTCGTAGAATATTTTCGGGGATACAGAAAGTTGAGGAATTTCGAGAAGGTATTTATAGTCCAAATTTCAAGGCTCTATCTCGCTCAGGAACCGAGATATTCGATAAAACGTAAATTTACACTTTTCTTTTTGATGTTGCAGCCGATCTAAAAGTCGTAGAATATTTTCGGGGATACAGAAAGTTGAGGAATTTCGAGAAGGTATTTATAGTCCAAATTTCAAGGCTCTATCTCGCTCAGGAACCGAGATATTCGATAAAACGTAAATGAACAGTCGTAGACTATATTCCGGGATACAGAAAGTTGAGGAATTTCGAAAAGGTATTTATAGTCCAAATTTCAAGGCTCTAACTCGCTCAGGAACCGAGATATTCGATAAAACGTAAATGAACAGTCGTAGACTATATTCGGGGATACATAAAGGTATTTATAGTCCAAATTTCAAGGCTCTATCTCGCTCAGGAACCGAGATATTCGATAAAACGTAAATTTACACTTTTCTTTTTGATGTTGCAGCCGATCTAAAAGTCGTAGAATATTTTCGGGGATACAGAAAGTTGAGGAATTTCGAGAAGGTATTTATAGTCCAAATTTCAAGTCTCTATCTCGCTCAGGAACCGAGATATTCGATAAAACGTAAATGAACAGTCGTAGACTATATTCGGGGATACAGAAAGTTGAGGAATTTTGAAAAGGTATTTATAGTCCAAATTTCAAGTCTCTATCTCGCTCAGGAACCGAGATATTCGATAAAACGTAAATGAACAGTCGTAGACTATATTCGGGGATACAGAAAGTTGAGGAATTTCGAAAAGGTATTTATAGTCCAAATTTCAAGTCTCTATCTCGCTCAGGAACCGAGATATTCGATAAAACGTAAATGAACAGTCGTAGACTATATTCGGGGATACAGAAAGGTATTTATAGTCCAAATTTCAAGGCTCTATCTCGCTCAGGAACCGAGATATTCGATAAAACGTAAATTTACACTTTTCTTTTTGATGTTGCAGCCGATCTAAAAGTCGTAGAATATTTTCGGGGATACAGAAAGTTGAGGAATTTCGAGAAGGTATTTATAGTCCAAATTTCAAGGCTCTATCTCGCTCAGGAACCGAGATATTCGATAAAACGTAAATGAACAGTCGTAGACTATATTCGGGGATACAGAAAGTTGAGGAATTTCGAAAAGGTATTTATAGTCCAAATTTCAAGTCTCTATCTCGCTCAGGAACCGAGATATTCGATAAAACGTAAATGAACAGTCGTAGACTATATTCGGGGATACAGAAAGGTATTTATAGTCCAAATTTCAAGGCTCTATCTCGCTCAGGAACCGAGATATTCGATAAAACGTAAATTTACACTTTTCTTTTTGATGTTGCAGCCGATCTAAAAGTCGTAGAATATTTTCGGGGATACAGAAAGTTGAGGAATTTCGAGAAGGTATTTATAGTCCAAATTTCAAGGCTCTATCTCGCTCAGGAACCGAGATATTCGATAAAACGTAAATGAACAGTCGTAGACTATATTCGGGGATACAGAAAGTTGAGGAATTTCGAAAAGGTATTTATAGTCCAAATTTCAAGTCTCTATCTCGCTCAGGAACCGAGATATTCGATAAAACGTAAATGAACAGTCGTAGACTATATTCGGGGATACAGAAAGTTGAGGAATTTCGAAAAGGTATTTATAGTCCAAATTTCAAGTCTCTATCTCGCTCAGGAACCGAGATATTCGATAAAACGTAAATGAACAGTCGTAGACTATATTCGGGGATACAGAAAGGTATTTATAGTCCAAATTTCAAGGCTCTATCTCGCTCAGGAACCGAGATATTCGATAAAACGTAAATTTACACTTTTCTTTTTGATGTTGCAGCCGATCTAAAAGTCGTAGAATATTTTCGGGGATACAGAAAGTTGAGGAATTTCGAGAAGGTATTTATAGTCCAAATTTCAAGTCTCTATCTCGCTCAGGAACCGAGATATTCGATAAAACGTAAATGAACAGTCGTAGACTATATTCGGGGATACAGAAAGGTATTTATAGTCCAAATTTCAAGGCTCTATCTCGCTCAGGAACCGAGATATTCGATAAAACGTAAATTTACACTTTTCTTTTTGATGTTGCAGCCGATCTAAAAGTCGTAGAATATTTTCGGGGATACAGAAAGTTGAGGAAAGGAGAAGGTATTTATAGTCCAAATTTCAAGGCTCTATCTCGCTCAGGAACCGAGATATTCGATAAAACGTAAATGAACAGTCGTAGACTATATTCGGGGATACAGAAAGTTGAGGAATTTCGAAAAGGTATTTATAGTCCAAATTTCAAGGCTCTATCTCGCTCAGGAACCGAGATATTCGATAAAACGTAAATGAACAGTCGTAGACTATATTCGGGGATACAGAAAGTTGAGGAATTTCGAAAAGGTATTTATAGTCCAAATTTCAAGGCTCTATCTCGCTCAGGAACCGAGATATTCGATAAAACGTAAATGAACAGTCGTAGACTATATTCGGGGATACAGAAAGGTATTTATAGTCCAAATTTCAAGGCTCTATCTCGCTCAGGAACCGAGATATTCGATAAAACGTAAATTTACACTTTTCTTTTTGATGTTGCAGCCGATCTAAAAGTCGTAGAATATTTTCGGGGATACAGAAAGTTGAGGAATTTCGAGAAGGTATTTATAGTCCAAATTTCAAGGCTCTATCTCGCTCAGGAACCGAGATATTCGATAAAACGTAAATGAACAGTCGTAGACTATATTCGGGGATACAGAAAGTTGAGGAATTTCGAAAAGGTATTTATAGTCCAAATTTCAAGTCTCTATCTCGCTCAGGAACCGAGATATTCGATAAAACGTAAATGAACAGTCGTAGACTATATTCGGGGATACAGAAAGGTATTTATAGTCCAAATTTCAAGGCTCTATCTCGCTCAGGAACCGAGATATTCGATAAAACGTAAATTTACACTTTTCTTTTTGATGTTGCAGCCGATCTAAAAGTCGTAGAATATTTTCGGGGATACAGAAAGTTGAGGAATTTCGAGAAGGTATTTATAGTCCAAATTTCAAGGCTCTATCTCGCTCAGGAACCGAGATATTCGATAAAACGTAAATGAACAGTCGTAGACTATATTCGGGGATACAGAAAGTTGAGGAATTTCGAAAAGGTATTTATAGTCCAAATTTCAAGGCTCTATCTCGCTCAGGAACCGAGATATTCGATAAAACGTAAATGAACAGTCGTAGACTATATTCGGGGATACAGAAAGGTATTTATAGTCCAAATTTCAAGGCTCTATCTCGCTCAGGAACCGAGATATTCGATAAAACGTAAATTTACACTTTTCTTTTTGATGTTGCAGCCGATCTAAAAGTCGTAGAATATTTTCGGGGATACAGAAAGTTGAGGAATTTCGAGAAGGTATTTATAGTCCAAATTTCAAGGCTCTATCTCGCTCAGGAACCGAGATATTCGATAAAACGTAAATGAACAGTCGTAGACTATATTCGGGGATACAGAAAGTTGAGGAATTTCGAAAAGGTATTTATAGTCCAAATTTCAAGTCTCTATCTCGCTCAGGAACCGAGATATTCGATAAAACGTAAATGAACAGTCGTAGACTATATTCGGGGATACAGAAAGGTATTTATAGTCCAAATTTCAAGGCTCTATCTCGCTCAGGAACCGAGATATTCGATAAAACGTAAATTTACACTTTTCTTTTTGATGTTGCAGCCGATCTAAAAGTCGTAGAATATTTTCGGGGATACAGAAAGTTGAGGAATTTCGAGAAGGTATTTATAGTCCAAATTTCAAGGCTCTATCTCGCTCAGGAACCGAGATATTCGATAAAACGTAAATGAACAGTCGTAGACTATATTCCGGGATACAGAAAGTTGAGGAATTTCGAAAAGGTATTTATAGTCCAAATTTCAAGGCTCTAACTCGCTCAGGAACCGAGATATTCGATAAAACGTAAATGAACAGTCGTAGACTATATTCGGGGATACATAAAGGTATTTATAGTCCAAATTTCAAGGCTCTATCTCGCTCAGGAACCGAGATATTCGATAAAACGTAAATTTACACTTTTCTTTTTGATGTTGCAGCCGATCTAAAAGTCGTAGAATATTTTCGGGGATACAGAAAGTTGAGGAATTTCGAGAAGGTATTTATAGTCCAAATTTCAAGGCTCTATCTCGCTCAGGAACCGAGATATTCGATAAAACGTAAATGAACAGTCGTAGACTATATTCGGGGATACAGAAAGTTGAGGAATTTCGAAAAGGTATTTATAGTCCAAATTTCAAGTCTCTATCTCGCTCAGGAACCGAGATATTCGATAAAACGTAAATGAACAGTCGTAGACTATATTCGGGGATACAGAAAGTTGAGGAATTTCGAAAAGGTATTTATAGTCCAAATTTCAAGTCTCTATCTCGCTCAGGAACCGAGATATTCGATAAAACGTAAATGAACAGTCGTAGACTATATTCGGGGATACAGAAAGGTATTTATAGTCCAAATTTCAAGGCTCTATCTCGCTCAGGAACCGAGATATTCGATAAAACGTAAATTTACACTTTTCTTTTTGATGTTGCAGCCGATCTAAAAGTCGTAGAATATTTTCGGGGATACAGAAAGTTGAGGAATTTCGAGAAGGTATTTATAGTCCAAATTTCAAGGCTCTATCTCGCTCAGGAACCGAGATATTCGATAAAACGTAAATTTACACTTTTCTTTTTGATGTTGCAGCCGATCTAAAAGTCGTAGAATATTTTCGGGGATACAGAAAGTTGAGGAATTTCGAGAAGGTATTTATAGTCCAAATTTCAAGTCTCTATCTCGCTCAGGAACCGAGATATTCGATAAAACGTAAATGAACAGTCGTAGACTATATTCGGGGATACAGAAAGTTGAGGAATTTCGAAAAGGTATTTATAGTCCAAATTTCAAGTCTCTATCTCGCTCAGGAACCGAGATATTCGATAAAACGTAAATGAACAGTCGTAGACTATATTCGGGGATACAGAAAGGTATTTATAGTCCAAATTTCAAGGCTCTATCTCGCTCAGGAACCGAGATATTCGATAAAACGTAAATTTACACTTTTCTTTTTGATGTTGCAGCCGATCTAAAAGTCGTAGAATATATTCGGGGATACAGAAAGTTGAGGAATTTCGAGAAGGTATTTATAGTCCAAATTTCAAGTCTCTATCTCGCTCAGGAACCGAGATATTCGATAAAACGTAAATGAACAGTCGTAGACTATATTCGGGGATACAGAAAGGTATTTATAGTCCAAATTTCAAGGCTCTATCTCGCTCAGGAACCGAGATATTCGATAAAACGTAAATTTACACTTTTCTTTTTGATGTTGCAGCCGATCTAAAAGTCGTAGAATATTTTCGGGGATACAGAAAGTTGAGGAATTTCGAGAAGGTATTTATAGTCCAAATTTCAAGGCTCTATCTCGCTCAGGAACCGAGATATTCGATAAAACGTAAATGAACAGTCGTAGACTATATTCGGGGATACAGAAAGTTGAGGAATTTCGAAAAGGTATTTATAGTCCAAATTTCAAGTCTCTATCTCGCTCAGGAACCGAGATATTCGATAAAACGTAAATGAACAGTCGTAGACTATATTCGGGGATACAGAAAGGTATTTATAGTCCAAATTTCAAGGCTCTATCTCGCTCAGGAACCGAGATATTCGATAAAACGTAAATTTACACTTTTCTTTTTGATGTTGCAGCCGATCTAAAAGTCGTAGAATATTTTCGGGGATACAGAAAGTTGAGGAATTTCGAGAAGGTATTTATAGTCCAAATTTCAAGGCTCTATCTCGCTCAGGAACCGAGATATTCGATAAAACGTAAATGAACAGTCGTAGACTATATTCGGGGATACAGAAAGTTGAGGAATTTCGAAAAGGTATTTATAGTCCAAATTTCAAGGCTCTATCTCGCTCAGGAACCGAGATATTCGATAAAACGTAAATGAACAGTCGTAGACTATATTCGGGGATACAGAAAGGTATTTATAGTCCAAATTTCAAGGCTCTATCTCGCTCAGGAACCGAGATATTCGATAAAACGTAAATTTACACTTTTCTTTTTGATGTTGCAGCCGATCTAAAAGTCGTAGAATATTTTCGGGGATACAGAAAGTTGAGGAATTTCGAGAAGGTATTTATAGTCCAAATTTCAAGGCTCTATCTCGCTCAGGAACCGAGATATTCGATAAAACGTAAATGAACAGTCGTAGACTATATTCGGGGATACAGAAAGTTGAGGAATTTCGAAAAGGTATTTATAGTCCAAATTTCAAGTCTCTATCTCGCTCAGGAACCGAGATATTCGATAAAACGTAAATGAACAGTCGTAGACTATATTCGGGGATACAGAAAGGTATTTATAGTCCAAATTTCAAGGCTCTATCTCGCTCAGGAACCGAGATATTCGATAAAACGTAAATTTACACTTTTCTTTTTGATGTTGCAGCCGATCTAAAAGTCGTAGAATATTTTCGGGGATACAGAAAGTTGAGGAATTTCGAGAAGGTATTTATAGTCCAAATTTCAAGGCTCTATCTCGCTCAGGAACCGAGATATTCGATAAAACGTAAATGAACAGTCGTAGACTATATTCGGGGATACAGAAAGTTGAGGAATTTCGAAAAGGTATTTATAGTCCAAATTTCAAGTCTCTATCTCGCTCAGGAACCGAGATATTCGATAAAACGTAAATGAACAGTCGTAGACTATATTCGGGGATACAGAAAGGTATTTATAGTCCAAATTTCAAGGCTCTATCTCGCTCAGGAACCGAGATATTCGATAAAACGTAAATTTACACTTTTCTTTTTGATGTTGCAGCCGATCTAAAAGTCGTAGAATATTTTCGGGGATACAGAAAGTTGAGGAATTTCGAGAAGGTATTTATAGTCCAAATTTCAAGGCTCTATCTCGCTCAGGAACCGAGATATTCGATAAAACGTAAATGAACAGTCGTAGACTATATTCGGGGATACAGAAAGTTGAGGAATTTCGAAAAGGTATTTATAGTCCAAATTTCAAGGCTCTATCTCGCTCAGGAACCGAGATATTCGATAAAACGTAAATGAACAGTCGTAGACTATATTCGGGGATACAGAAAGGTATTTATAGTCCAAATTTCAAGGCTCTATCTCGCTCAGGAACCGAGATATTCGATAAAACGTAAATTTACACTTTTCTTTTTGATGTTGCAGCCGATCTAAAAGTCGTAGAATATTTTCGGGGATACAGAAAGTTGAGGAATTTCGAGAAGGTATTTATAGTCCAAATTTCAAGGCTCTATCTCGCTCAGGAACCGAGATATTCGATAAAACGTAAATGAACAGTCGTAGACTATATTCGGGGATACAGAAAGTTGAGGAATTTCGAAAAGGTATTTATAGTCCAAATTTCAAGTCTCTATCTCGCTCAGGAACCGAGATATTCGATAAAACGTAAATGAACAGTCGTAGACTATATTCGGGGATACAGAAAGGTATTTATAGTCCAAATTTCAAGGCTCTATCTCGCTCAGGAACCGAGATATTCGATAAAACGTAAATTTACACTTTTCTTTTTGATGTTGCAGCCGATCTAAAAGTCGTAGAATATTTTCGGGGATACAGAAAGTTGAGGAATTTCGAGAAGGTATTTATAGTCCAAATTTCAAGGCTCTATCTCGCTCAGGAACCGAGATATTCGATAAAACGTAAATGAACAGTCGTAGACTATATTCCGGGATACAGAAAGTTGAGGAATTTCGAAAAGGTATTTATAGTCCAAATTTCAAGTCTCTATCTCGCTCAGGAACCGAGATATTCGATAAAACGTAAATGAACAGTCGTAGACTATATTCGGGGATACAGAAAGGTATTTATAGTCCAAATTTCAAGGCTCTATCTCGCTCAGGAACCGAGATATTCGATAAAACGTAAATTTACACTTTTCTTTTTGATGTTGCAGCCGATCTAAAAGTCGTAGAATATTTTCGGGGATACAGAAAGTTGAGGAATTTCGAGAAGGTATTTATAGTCCAAATTTCAAGGCTCTATCTCGCTCAGGAACCGAGATATTCGATAAAACGTAAATGAACAGTCGTAGACTATATTCGGGGATACAGAAAGTTGAGGAATTTCGAAAAGGTATTTATAGTCCAAATTTCAAGTCTCTATCTCGCTCAGGAACCGAGATATTCGATAAAACGTAAATGAACAGTCGTAGACTATATTCGGGGATACAGAAAGGTATTTATAGTCCAAATTTCAAGGCTCTATCTCGCTCAGGAACCGAGATATTCGATAAAACGTAAATTTACACTTTTCTTTTTGATGTTGCAGCCGATCTAAAAGTCGTAGAATATTTTCGGGGATACAGAAAGTTGAGGAATTTCGAGAAGGTATTTCAAGGCTCTATCTCGCTCAGGAACCGAGATATTCGATAAAACGTAAATGAACAGTCGTAGACTATATTCGGGGATACAGAAAGTTGAGGAATTTCGAAAAGGTATTTATAGTCCAAATTTCAAGTCTCTATCTCGCTCAGGAACCGAGATATTCGATAAAACGTAAATGAACAGTCGTAGACTATATTCGGGGATACAGAAAGGTATTTATAGTCCAAATTTCAAGGCTCTATCTCGCTCAGGAACCGAGATATTCGATAAAACGTAAATTTACACTTTTCTTTTTGATGTTGCAGCCGATCTAAAAGTCGTAGAATATTTTCGGGGATACAGAAAGTTGAGGAATTTCGAGAAGGTATTTATAGTCCAAATTTCAAGGCTCTATCTCGCTCAGGAACCGAGATATTCGATAAAACGTAAATGAACAGTCGTAGACTATATTCGGGGATACAGAAAGTTGAGGAATTTCGAAAAGGTATTTATAGTCCAAATTTCAAGTCTCTAACTCGCTCAGGAACCGAGATATTCGATAAAACGTAAATGAACAGTCGTAGACTATATTCGGGGATACATAAAGGTATTTATAGTCCAAATTTCAAGGCTCTATCTCGCTCAGGAACCGAGATATTCGATAAAACGTAAATTTACACTTTTCTTTTTGATGTTGCAGCCGATCTAAAAGTCGTAGAATATTTTCGGGGATACAGAAAGTTGAGGAATTTCGAGAAGGTATTTATAGTCCAAATTTCAAGGCTCTATCTCGCTCAGGAACCGAGATATTCGATAAAACGTAAATGAACAGTCGTAGACTATATTCGGGGATACAGAAAGGTATTTATAGTCCAAATTTCAAGGCTCTATCTCGCTCAGGAACCGAGATATTCGATAAAACGTAAATTTACACTTTTCTTTTTGATGTTGCAGCCGATCTAAAAGTCGTAGAATATTTTCGGGGATACAGAAAGTTGAGGAATTTCGAGAAGGTATTTATAGTCCAAATTTCAAGGCTCTATCTCGCTCAGGAACCGAGATATTCGATAAAACGTAAATGAACAGTCGTAGACTATATTCGGGGATACAGAAAGTTGAGGAATTTCGAAAAGGTATTTATAGTCCAAATTTCAAGTCTCTATCTCGCTCAGGAACCGAGATATTCGATAAAACGTAAATGAACAGTCGTAGACTATATTCGGGGATACAGAAAGGTATTTATAGTCCAAATTTCAAGGCTCTATCTCGCTCAGGAACCGAGATATTCGATAAAACGTAAATTTACACTTTTCTTTTTGATGTTGCAGCCGATCTAAAAGTCGTAGAATATTTTCGGGGATACAGAAAGTTGAGGAATTTCGAGAAGGTATTTATAGTCCAAATTTCAAGGCTCTATCTCGCTCAGGAACCGAGATATTCGATAAAACGTAAATGAACAGTCGTAGACTATATTCGGGGATACAGAAAGGTATTTATAGTCCAAATTTCAAGGCTCTATCTCGCTCAGGAACCGAGATATTCGATAAAACGTAAATGAACAGTCGTAGACTATATTCGGGGATACAGAAAGGTATATATAGTCCAAATTTCAAGGCTCTATCTCGCTCAGGAACCGAGATATTCGATAAAACGTAAATTTACACTTTTCTTTTTGATGTTGCAGCCGATCTAAAAGTCGTAGAATATTTTCGGGGATACAGAAAGTTGAGGAATTTCGAGAAGGTATTTATAGTCCAAATTTCAAGGCTCTATCTCGCTCAGGAACCGAGATATTCGATAAAACGTAAATGAACAGTCGTAGACTATATTCGGGGATACAGAAAGTTGAGGAATTTCGAAAAGGTATTTATAGTCCAAATTTCAAGTCTCTATCTCGCTCAGGAACCGAGATATTCGATAAAACGTAAATGAACAGTCGTAGACTATATTCGGGGATACAGAAAGGTATTTATAGTCCAAATTTCAAGGCTCTATCTCGCTCAGGAACCGAGATATTCGATAAAACGTAAATTTACACTTTTCTTTTTGATGTTGCAGCCGATCTAAAAGTCGTAGAATATTTTCGGGGATACAGAAAGTTGAGGAATTTCGAGAAGGTATTTATAGTCCAAATTTCAAGGCTCTATCTCGCTCAGGAACCGAGATATTCGATAAAACGTAAATGAACAGTCGTAGACTATATTCCGGGATACAGAAAGTTGAGGAATTTCGAAAAGGTATTTATAGTCCAAATTTCAAGGCTCTAACTCGCTCAGGAACCGAGATATTCGATAAAACGTAAATGAACAGTCGTAGACTATATTCGGGGATACATAAAGGTATTTATAGTCCAAATTTCAAGGCTCTATCTCGCTCAGGAACCGAGATATTCGATAAAACGTAAATTTACACTTTTCTTTTTGATGTTGCAGCCGATCTAAAAGTCGTAGAATATTTTCGGGGATACAGAAAGTTGAGGAATTTCGAGAAGGTATTTATAGTCCAAATTTCAAGGCTCTATCTCGCTCAGGAACCGAGATATTCGATAAAACGTAAATGAACAGTCGTAGACTATATTCCGGGATACAGAAAGTTGAGGAATTTCGAAAAGGTATTTATAGTCCAAATTTCAAGGCTCTAACTCGCTCAGGAACCGAGATATTCGATAAAACGTAAATGAACAGTCGTAGACTATATTCGGGGATACATAAAGGTATTTATAGTCCAAATTTCAAGGCTCTATCTCGCTCAGGAACCGAGATATTCGATAAAACGTAAATTTACACTTTTCTTTTTGATGTTGCAGCCGATCTAAAAGTCGTAGAATATTTTCGGGGATACAGAAAGTTGAGGAATTTCGAGAAGGTATTTATAGTCCAAATTTCAAGGCTCTATCTCGCTCAGGAACCGAGATATTCGATAAAACGTAAATGAACAGTCGTAGACTATATTCCGGGATACAGAAAGTTGAGGAATTTCGAAAAGGTATTTATAGTCCAAATTTCAAGGCTCTAACTCGCTCAGGAACCGAGATATTCGATAAAACGTAAATGAACAGTCGTAGACTATATTCGGGGATACATAAAGGTATTTATAGTCCAAATTTCAAGGCTCTATCTCGCTCAGGAACCGAGATATTCGATAAAACGTAAATTTACACTTTTCTTTTTGATGTTGC
>CATIWZ010000029.1:0-20920 GCA_949708635.1 Hirtodrosophila cameraria | reverse complement strand
TGTAGAAATCAATTGGTGAATGATAATTTTGACACGAATTGAATTGCTTTTATAGTAATTATCATGTTTCATATTGTTAGCACACCTGGTGGTATTTTATTTGTTTTAGTTAATCAAGATATAGTACCTACAAATTGGAACAGAATTTGTCATAGATTGACATGATAAACAAAAACAAAGCATATGTATATAGACTTAATGTTTGTCTTGGAAAGCGAATAAGCGAAAGTCGATATTTGTTCAGTTGGAATTGTAAACATCAAATATAATTTTTAGCTTTAATGACTTAGAATTTGTTTCATTTTATTTAAGCCTTAGTAATTAAAATAGAAGAAAGAAAAGTATTCTATAAAATTTTGATTATAAAAACTGATTTTTCAAGTTCAGTTAGGAAAATGGAATTGTCTAGGTATGGAAGATCATATAACTTAACGGTTAGTGAAAATTTCGTGAAAATAACGTTCAATTGAATCGAACATATGTAAGAGAGTCGTTTAGATATGTGCAACACAAACTTTGACTTGGACCACAATGCATGGACCACATGGATGTTTCTGAATTGTAATTACGTTGCTTTTAGTATTCAAATACTTTGTAGAAAAATAATAAAAATTCACTTAATTATCAAAACAGAGCAATATCAAGTAATTTTTAAGCCGATTAATTTAGTTTTATGGGGTGTCCCAAATTTTGCGGTATGTTTTTTTGATGAAAAAAGATGGTATAGTATAGAATAGATGGTATATAGTAGTAGTATAGGTAAAATTGCTATTTCTTTTATTAAAAGAGCATTATGAGCTTTAAATAAAGCGTGTCACAAGTAGGGCAGTATTCTCCTACTTGATATATACAAAATGTAGTTTATGTGGTTCCAAATCGTTTTACAATAGAAAATAAAAGAGTGTATTGGGCTTGTGAAATGTCCGAAGAAAGTATTTTTGCACAGTTTTGAAGCTAGAGTAACTAAACTTGGTTTACTTGTTGATATATACCGTACGGTAAAAACCTATGCCTGTCAAAGGGTAACAGCTAAAGTCACCTCTTTGATTGATCTGAGCAAAGTTTGTAATCCCCCACCTATATACATAGGTGGTGCAATCAAATGAAAATTGCTGGCTAGTAATGATCTTCTTGGTAGATCTTGACTCCGAAAAAAGGGAAAAGTAATGCCCACTGGGTTGTGGGAGATGCAGATTTCTCTCTTTTACGAGGGTGGGCGTCTTTTTTATCTAACTGTCAATTAGATTATCAGTTCTCAGAGTCGAATTTAATATCTCTAGTTTCAAAACTGCAGAAAAAATTGAGTTTAATCAGACAGACAGACAGATAAGCAGACAGACATACATTTCACAAGCCCAAAATACTATTATTTTTTCCATCTTTGATAGAATTCAATTCGAAAAGCTTTTCCGCTTGGAAACATTGGAAAACACAATTGACAAAATATTTAAAAGCTAATATTCTAATAATATAAAGAAAAAGTATAAGTAAAACCTGTACCTTAACAACTTTAATTGTGCCCAAGTTTTTTAATAACTATAAAAAAACGTAGAATCAAAACAATAATTATATGATATTTTATTTCAATTCAGATTAAATTGAAAGTTTTCTAACCACCGAAATACAACTGGCTCATTTTTCATTGATCTACTTTTTTAAGGTACTTTTTTAAGCTGTATTAAAATGACACAAATTCTTAGTTATACTTAAAGCATAAGAATTATATTTGATGTTAATAATTCCAATTGAATAAACATCCGATTTCCCTAATTCGCTTTTAAAGACAAACAAAAAGTCTACACACATATGCTTTAGTTTGCTTATCATGCCAATCTATAACAAATTCTGTTCCAATTTTAGGTACTATATCTTGATTAACTAAAACAAATAAAATACCACCAGGTGTGCTAACAATATGAAACATGATAATTACTATAAAAGCAATTCAATTCGTATCAAAATTATCATTCACCAATTGATTTCTACAAGATGAGATCCAAAACAATAACTTTAAGCTGTGCTCTCCTGGCCATATGCCTCTCCTACTTGCCAATGATCAATGGACAGGCTTGCACGGCTCCTGGTGTACCCGTCGGTTGTGTTGACTGTACTGATGCCGCCAACGCTGCTGATCCCGCCTGCGTGGCAACCACAACAGTAGCTATAGTACCAACAACAGCAGTAGTCGATACAACGGTGGCTGAAACGACGACGGTTGCTGCAACTGACAGTACAACAGCAGCTTCCACCGATACCACCACCCCTGCGGCGGGAGAAGCAACAACATGCGCTAGTGGCACGGCCACGAGGGAGGTCCGTCATGTTAGCGCGACTAGGCAGAAAGGCAAAAAGACGACTAAGACGACAAGCCAGGGAGGCAAGAAGTGGGGCAAGAAGTGGTAGATTACAAGCTGAAACAACCAACAAACGATCGTGGCCAACTCGCAAATGGATATAAACAGACCATTGTATTTAACTTAGATTTAAGAAAATTGTTACAAAGTGCACTGCAAATGAATGTTATTACATTATTTACATAAATAATTAATATTGAGAGTTTTCTTTCAAACATTTGACATCATTTTAGGTGGATTTCAATCAATTCATTGTCTGCTCTCTTTTAATGAAAAAAGTCTGTTTTAGAAATTTTATTCTTACTTATATATTTGAACTTCTCAGGAAAAGGGCTATATTAGAGGTGGCAAAACATCAATGTCAACATCGATTGTATCGATAGTTTTCTCTTCACTAACAATGTTTTCTCCCCCTTCCACAATTTTAAAGACTAAGCTTTGACTTTTAGTAAACATATTTATCTTATCAATGTTAATGAGTTGCGTAAATTTCGTTCAGATCCGAAAATAAATACTTAAGTTATTGACGAATCTATTTCCCCCGCCTCAGAAGGCAGAAGCAACAGTTTGACGACATACACTGCAAACTTAAAGTGCGCTGCTTGCTTACATTGCTACGGAATTTCTTCAAGAGAAATTAATGCACTGCTTGTAATCCACTGTTTGTATGACTTACTGAATGCAAAGATGTTGTTGTGATTTTCAGAGTTGGGTGCAGAGTGTTTTGTAGTCGGGTGCACTCGACTAGAGCATTCTTACATGTTTTAAAAATTTAAATGTACAAATCTTTTCTATTCTAAATCTGAAAACGCGTCGAATGATACCTCGCTCATCCCAATCTGACAATTCGTTCAAAAGTTATGAACATTTTAAAATAAGAGTGGCTTTCCCAAATTGAGATGAAAGGTTTTCAGTTTGTCTGTTTTTCTGTTTGTTTGTATGAACGCGTTGAGGTAGCTGTCTAGAATTTTGTGCACTTGCTCCCCATCATAACCCAAGAAACATTTATTCTACCACTTTTGTGACTAGATTTGCTGTAAAACGCATATAACACGCTAAAATTGACACGCCCATAGTTTCCAAACCATATAAGCTACAGACATTGGGAAAGGTATTTTTAAGAGCTTTTAACCTTGGATTGGTTTTTTTCCTCAAGCAATCTGGTTAAAATCTACAGGGTAAATAATGTTGTTTTCAGAATATTTTGGCAATTTAAAAGAAATTGGCATAACCGATTTTGATTAAATTTATGAATTCGTCTTCGCAAGACATTGCCTGTTTAGTGTACCTACTCCTACTACTGCTACATTAGGACTTAACGTTAGTCCGCGTATGCAATTTTTGCAAAATAACCTTGGTTCAACTCTCAGTGATTTTTTGAAAGAAATAAAAGAGTATATTGGTCTTGTGAAATGTCCGTCTGTTTGTCCATCTGTATGAACGCAGTTTTTTCCACAGTTTTGAAGCTAGAGCTAAACCATAGGCAGACACATTTTCAAGATCTCCCCAATTTTATGTATTAACAAAATCGGATGTTCAAACGTTCTCGAACGCATGGAACACTCCCGTCTTGTTCGACACCAAATATTTATACCCCTGCAAAGGGTATTATAATTTTGTCACGAAATGTGTAACGCATTGAAGGAGACGTCTCAGAAAAAAAAATTTGTATATTCGTGATCAGCATCAACAGCCGAGACATGTCCGTCTGTCCGTCTGTCTGTCTGCCCGTCTATTTATATGCGTTTTTCAACACTTTATTCTAGAGCTATCTTGATAAAACTTGGCACAGGTGCTTCTTCTTATTTCAGGTAGTACCTATAGTTAAATTAGCCAGATCGGACTACCATAACATATAGCTCCCATAGGAACGATCGGTTGAAAAATTAATTTTTGTATGAAAAACTTTTTTGTTTTTTCAAGATAACTCAACCAAGCCCACTCAACCTAAGTTTAAGGACGGTTATACATGATGACAAAGTTTCATTGAAATCGGACCACTATATCTTATAGCTGCCATAGGAACGATCGGTTGAAAATAAGTTTTTGTATGAAAAACTTTTATATATCTAAATTAAGGCACGTTCTCGCATGTTGCCCAAATTTTATTAAAATCGGACGACTATATCTTATAGTTGCCATAGGAACAATCAGTGGAAAAATTTGTTTTCTTATGCAAGGGTCTTATTCTTCGGCTCGCAAAGATAAAATTTCTTTCTGGTGTTTTCTTAAAAAGACTAAAAAAAATTTGGTCACGCCCGCTACCAGCCCCACAAATTAGCAAAGTCCGTATCTCCCACACCCCTTTACTAAGGCATAAATAAAATGAAACAAATTCTAAGTCATTAAAGCTTAAAATTATATTTGATGTTTACAATTCCAACTGAACAAATATCGACTTTCGCTTATTCGCTTTCCAAGACAAACATTAAGTCTATATACATATGCTTTGTTTTTGTTAATCATGTCAATCTATGACAAATTCTGTTCCAATTTGTAGGTACTATATCTTGATTAACTAAAACAAATAAAATACCACCAGGTGTGCTAACAATATGAAACATGATAATTACTATAAAAGCAATTCAATTCGTATCAAATTTATCATTCACCAATTGATTTCTACAAGATGAGATCCAAAACAATAACTTTAAGCTGTGCTCTCCTGGCCATATGCCTCTCCTACTTGCCAATGATCAATGGACAGGCTTGCACGGCTCCTGGTGTACCCGTCGGTTGTGTTGACTGTACTGATGCCGCCAACGCTGCTGATCCCGCCTGCGTGGCAACCACAACAGTAGCAATAGTACCAACAACAGCAGTAGTCGATACAACGGTGGCTGAAACGACGACGGTTGCTGCAACTGACAGTACAACAGCAGCTGCCACCGATACCACCACCCCTGCGGCGGGAGAAGCAACAACATGCGCCAGTGGCACGGCCACGAGGCTGGTCCGTCATGTTAGCGCGACTAGGCAGAAGGGCAAAAAGACGACTAAGACGAAACGCAAGGGAGGCAAGTATAATAAGTGGAATAAGTGGGGAAGTGGGGCAACGCCGACAACTAAAACACCGACAACTAAGAAACCGGCAACTATGCCACCGATACCTAAAAGACGGGGTAACCCAAAGAGGAGAAGATCTGGTTGAACGTCAAGATGATTAAACTGCAGAACTGGAGAACTGGCTACATCAATAATCGAAAACTGAGTATGGACAACATTCAATTGAACTAAATTGTTATTTAATATAGTTACTCAACATATATATTTAAGATTTGTTACACAGTGCACTTTAAATAAATATTTTTATATATTTCTATCTTAAATCATTGCCTTACAATTTGTTTTGTAATTTCAAACCTCTTCAGAGAGAATTCTAATTTTGCCACGAAATGTGTAACACATTGAAGGATGCTTCTGTTTGTTGCAGGCCTTACATATGGCCGGATCGTAATATTCCCTCTGTGGACGGCAGCCCACGCCAGGGACAAAGCACCATGAAGGGTGCGAAAGGCGATTTGCATTATATACAGCATGAATGAAAGATGTGCTATGAGTTTCCAATCAGATCGAGCTATACACCGATCGAAAGGTCTTACTTGAACTAAGAAAAGTTTTGGTTACTCACCTGTTTCATGAGATATGGGCGTGCAGATGGGAAGGTCGAAATTTACTAATATTCAATGTACCTAAAAGGTCACAATAAGTCATTTTCCAAAATTTGCTGATGCTGGCTAAGTGGATGTGAAAGATACTGATCTATCTCATTTGCGGTGGAAAGGGTGGGCGTGGCAACATTAATTTGACTTAGATTTGTCACGGAGCTACTCAGAAGTCATGTTCTCTAATTTGGTGACTTCTATCAATAAAACTGTGCAAGATATGTAATTTTGGCGGATGGTAGAGGGTAACATTTTGTCTGGCTTTATTAGAAACAAATAAAATAAAAGTAATGCAAACCAAACAATTTTGAACGTTATAGTCGGATGCTGACGATTGCGAAATACTCTTTTTTTCGCGTCTTAGCGGAGTCGGAACAAACCCGATACACTATTTTTTTTTTAAATAAATATAACAAGAGTGTAAAAAGTGCTTAAATTGCACTTTACGAAATCACAAGTGCGCAGCACTTTTCTTCGTTTGATGCGCTTAGAATTCTCAACTGGTTCTATTAAAATAATGAATAATAAAGTTAAAACTAATTTAGTCAAAAATATTATTATAGGTTCACTAAGCAGGCAATGTCTTGCGAATTCGAATTCATAAATTAAATCAAAATCGGTAAGGTCAATTTTTTTAAATTGCCACTTTATGCAAATAAGAACATACAGATATTTCGTACTACTTCAAGTAATTGCTGGGCACTCACATAAATTGTGAAGGTGATATTTGACTGATGACCTGGTCTTAAAGCCCGTTCTATTACAGATCGTTAGTCCAGGGATTGTTTTTTAATGAGACCAGCATGACCAGAGTCTATTACTAGCAACCGATCTGTGAGTCTGATTCTAAAGACGCTCAAAGAAGTAGATTTGTTTATGTTCAGGTGCAGCGGAGTCAGTCCAATGACTGTCTCGAGCGCTGCAGTGGGACATGTACGCATTGCACCCATAAGTGCTACGCATACGAGGCTCTGAATTTTACCAGGTCTGTTGGCTACCAAACAAGGACAGCGTAAGTTACAACAGGCTTGAACATCATACAGTACAGCCACCTAATGGCTTTGGAGTCTAAGCCCCACGTCTTACCAAAGAGCCTACGACATGCCCACATGTCATAGGTTCCTTAAGTCAACGTTTTGTCTAGGCAGTTTCAGTTAAGTTGCATTTCCAGGTTCACACATAGATATTTCACCTCGTTTGAAAGCTCCACAGGTGCACCGCTGATGTAGACCTGGCCAACATCAACGAAGTACCGTTTTGTGAAGGGAACACTAATCTGTACAGCATCCAAGGACCGTGCTGAGTGCCCTCTACATCATCTCGCTGGGCTGTACTTCCCATAGACTATAATAGCCAGGTCATTAGCATACCCTATAGTATATTTGCCTAGCTTTGAAAGTGTCTCTAGTATTTCATCTATCACTAAGGATCACAAAAGGGGAGACAAAACTCCGCCCTGTGGACACCCTTTGACCGCTGGAACGCAAGCAGTAGTGCTATTAAGTGTAGATTTAATGTCTTGGAGCATTAGCATTTTCTTTATCCAAGTGATAGAGGCATTGTCAATGGGCCCGGACTCTAGGGCCCTTGTTATAGATAACCAGTATTATCGAAGGCACCTCCGATATCGAGAAAGCAATTTCCTTCGCCTAAAAATTGCCAGGTTCGAGCAAACGTGAAGATGGGTTTTGTTTGTTGCTGGCTGTGTGATAATGTCTCACACGAAAAATGTGCTGGCCTTAACGGCCGTATTATTGACCTGATTGAGTCCAAATCAGGCTTAAAATGGACATGTGAATCTTGTAGGGATATTGAAAGGGATATGATGGGATTCATGAGGCAGACTAAGATGGGCTTTGGAGATATTTTCGGGCGGTTTAAAAAACTGTTCGATGGTTTCTCGGCTTTGGACAGGGAATTCAAAGGTATGAAACTTTTGAATGAGTCTCCAAAGCGTAAAAAGGCCAATCTTAGGTTGTCAATTGGCCCTAATGAACTTTCTGTCCCAACACATTTGTCCATACCATCCGCTCCATCATTAATAAATTTTTCATCCCCATCTCCTCACACCACTGTCAGTATGAACGAAAACAAAGACTTACCCATGGATGTTGTTCATACTGAAACCGAAGAGATTTCTGATCCGGGGTGTAGTAGTTTGACTGCTAACATATCTGCGGGATCAAATAGTCCATCAATCGAGGCTGTAGCTTCACCTGAAGTTACTGCTGCGGTTGATAATAAGACTCTTGTAGGTGTTCCACCAAAAAAACAAATTTTAGTTTCTAGGCTTGCCCCTGGTACCACATCTGATGATGCCTTTATTCAGGCCAAATATCAAGCCAATATTACGGTGGAAAAATTCAAATTTTCATATATTCGGGAAATTTCTTCATTTAAAATAAGTGTTCCGGCCGAACATTTCAATAAAATTTGTTGCAAAGAGTTTTGGCCTGACCACTTAATTATAAAAGAATATACTGCAAAAAAGAAAAATCGGATCCCGGTTGCACTTCCTTCATTACCTGGTAGTAGTAGTAGAACTAACACTCAACCTCAGGTAGTTTCTGATAGCACAAAAAACTAAAATCCTCCCTCTCACTAGGCTATCAGAATGTAAGAGGTATTTGTACTAAACTTACTAATCTTTATTTAAATAGTCTTTCCTTTAATTTTAATGTCATTGCCTTTTCCGAAACTTGGCTAAGGCCTGATATTCTTAACTCTGAAATTTTCATAAACAAATTCTCCATCTATCGAAAAGATCGCCCATTTCGTCGAGGTGGCGGTGTACTTATCGCTGTTAACGCTGATTTAGCTTCTGAATTAGTAGTGACCGATAATTCGATAGATATTGAATTTGTTGCTATTAAATTGTGTATTTGTGGTGTATCGCTGTTTATTACTTGTTCTTACATTCCTCCTTCTTCTGATAATTCTGTTTATTTAGATCATTCTTCTGCTATTAGTTCTGTTATATCTATGCTTTCCGATCGCGACTTTCTTGTAGTTCTTGGTGATTTCAATATTACTGGAACTACATGGATTTCTAGTTCCAATACTAATGTTTTGACTGCCACGGGTCAAAATGATTTTCTGGACAATTTATTTGGGATGTCATTGTGTCAAATCAATAATATCCCGAATTCTTTGAACAGATTTCTTGATTTGATTTTTGCTTTAGATCCCTCTTTCTTATCTATCTCCCGTATAGAACCTATATCCTATCCTGAAGATCCTTATCATCCAACTTTGGAGGTGCTGATGGATTTGCCATCCCGGGTGTTAAGTCCTTGTAACAACCCTACGGGTCGAGTTCGCCTTTTTCGGAAAACCGATTTTCATAAACTGTCTCAGCTTTTATCGCAGACTGATTGGTCTCAGCTATATAGGTGCAGAGACATGGATTGTGCAATTACGATTTTTTATGCAACTTTAAACTCTTTACTTGACATATGTGTCCCAATGTGTAATCCACGTAGGTCTAACAAACCTGTTTGGTTTACACGGGATTTAACATACTTGAAAAATAGAAAGTCAAGATTATATAAAAAATTCAAGGAAACTGGCTCCTCTTTTGATTTCTCACAATTTCTGATTGCTCGATCCAGCTTCTCTGCCCTGAATAGCCAGTGTTATAAGGATTACCTTAGAAAATGTAGGCTGCAGTTTCAACAGGACCCTAAACAGTTTTATACCTTCGTTAATGCGAAGCGTAATTCATCAGCACTTCCATCAACCGTATATTTTGAAAAAATGACTGCAGACACAAATCAGGCTATCGCCGATTTGTTTGCTGATTTTTTTCAAACGACTTATAGTTCTTATACTAACCATTTAGATTTGTCTTATCCTTATCATGTAAATGTCTCTAATTGCATTTTTGAACCTTTGATCACAGAAGGTTCGCTACTGAGCGATCTAAAAGCCATTAAACCCGTATTTTCACCGGGGCCTGATGGAATACCAGGCTGTATACTTAAGTACTGTGCTGAAGGTCTTTTGAGACCCCTTTATAACTTATTTAATCTTTCCGTGGAGTTGTGCACTTTTCCAATGATTTGGAAAGAATCATTCATAATTCCTCTCCTCAAAAAAGGAAACAAGTCTAATGTTCAAAACTATAGAGGTATCTCTAAGTTGTCCGCCATCCCTAAAATTTTTGAGAAATTAATAACTTCTCAACTACAACATTTTTGTAGATCTATTGTTTCACCCAGCCAGCATGGGTTTGTGAAATATAGATCTACTACCACTAACTTATTGGAATTCACCTCTTTTGTTATAAGGGGCTTTCAAAATAAAATGCAAACAGATGTCATTTACACTGATTTCAGTAAAGCTTTTGACTCCGTGAATCATTCCCTTTTAATTCATAAGCTTAATCTTTTTGGATTACCAAATAACTTAATTCTTTGGATCTCTAGTTATCTAAATTTAAGAACCCAAAAAGTTCATTTTAAAGGCTTAGCTTCTAAGTCTGTTCAAGTTACTTCTGGAGTACCACAAGGAAGCCATCTCGGCCCTTTATTATTTACTCTTTTTATTAATGACTTGCCTTCTGTAATAAATCACTCTCGGGTACTAATGTACGCCGACGATGTAAAGCTCTGTTTGTCTGCTAATAACTCTCTATCTGGTCAGAATTTGCAAACTGATCTTGATAGTTTTCAAACTTGGTGTCGAGTAAATTTATTAAATCTTAATTGCAGTAAGTGTAACGTAATGTCCTTTTATAGGCGAATGCCATATTTTAATAACTATTTTCTTAATGGTAAACCACTTGAACGTATTGAGTCGGTTGTTGATTTGGGTATTCTTTTAGATCCTAAGCTTAAGTTTGACAAGCATATCTTATCGATGACTAATCGTGCCTATGGTGTCCTTGGTTTCATAAAGCGTTGGTCAAAGGAATTTGACGATCCCTATGTTACTAAAACTCTTTATACCTCACTTGTTCGACCAATTCTGGAATATGGATCTTGTATATGGTGTCCCCAGTACAAGATTCATCAGGACAGAATAGAGTCTATCCAAAAACAATTTCTTCTCTTTGCCCTCCGGGGCTTTAATTGGAATCCTAACATTCGCATGCCTCCTTACCGTAGTAGACTCTTACTAATAAATCTCCCCTCTCTTTCTGATCGTAGAACCATGCTTGGTATAATATTTTTACATAAACTAATTAACGGCGAAATTGATTCTTCTGAATTAATCAGCCAAATTAGTTTTGCTATTCCTATTAGAAGTACAAGAAACTTTCTCCCTCTTTCTCTTCAAACCTGCAGTACTAACTACGCTATTCATAACCCTTTTCGTATTTTATGTTCTGATTATAACAATCTTTTTCATGTTATAAGTAATGCTACATCTATTTCTACACTTAGAACTTCACTCCTTTCTCACCTATCCAATTTGTAGGTCTTGTATTTCATATTTTTGTATTTTTTTTTTATTTTTTTTTTGTATTGTTTTGCCTGCATTTATTTGTTTGTATCTTTAGTGTATTTCTAACATACTAACTTCTTGATCTGATTGGGTTTTTTCTGGGTTTTCCCCAATCCAGGCAACTAATGTTGGATCAATTTTTTTGAGGCTTATTACCCAGATATATTTTTATATATTTTTTTATTTTTTATTTTATGTTTTTTTTAATTTAAAATTTTTTAAATTTTAATAATAATTTTAATAATAATTTTAATAATAATTTTATTTCATTTTTGTAAATTTTAACTTTTTCTGTGTCGATTGTTATTAGTCGACATTAAACTAAATTAAAATAAAAAAAAAAAAAAAAATGCTTTCTCAATCTTACTGACTACATGGTGAAGAGCGACCTCTGTTGATCTGCTTTTCATGTAGGCAAGCTGTCTGTGGTGCATTGGTTTGGAATCTTGCAGTCTGCACCGGATATGCAAGTCTTCTCTGTGGTTTAAAGCACAAATGATGTGAGGTTGATTGGCCTGTAAGACTTACGCAGGTCAAGGGGACGGTTTCATTGCTTGGGAATAAAAACCACATTTACCTCCCTCCAGGGTACAGGAATGGACCCAAAAGTAAAACTCGCTCTAAGTATGCCAATTAGTGGAGAAATTATCTTATCTAGGCTGTGTTGCAGCAAGGCAACCCCTGTTGCTTTAAAGGAAGAGAAAGACTTAATGGCCCACCTGACCTTGACAGGATCAAATATGACACAAGACAGACTATGACCACGTCTGGATGGTGGTATAGCATCCTCGCCAACACTCGGGTTGCCTGGTTCAATTACAGAATCGGTAAAGTGCACCTGAAGCAATAGTTGAAGTGTCTCCTGCCGATCCTGTGTATAAGAACCATCTGTTCTTCTGAGAAGCCCCACTCCATTAGATAACACTTTGGCCAATAACTTTTGCAATCTAGCTGCTTCTGGAAGTGACTTCACATTGTCACAGTACGTGCGCCAGGTATCGCGTTTGGAGCGTCTTATGCTTTTCTTGTATTCAATGAGTGGGCATCTCTATGCGTCTCAAGGTTTTCTATTTGACTTAGTCCGATTAAAGAGCCGTTGAACTTCCCTTCATTGACTGGCTAAGCCGCACTCCAACAGGGAACTTCACGTTTTACCTGATGGGGCCTGAGTGTCGCACTGTCGTGATAGGAAAGATAGAAGCCCATCTTGAAGTTGCCTTGCTGCCAATACAATCTCTCTAGTAGAGTAGAAATCGACGGATATCTGGTCAATTTTTGAAGCCACTAAGACTTTGAATAAGTCCCAATTTGTCTTCTTTGGGTTAAGAGAATTTGCAAAGAGTTCCGCTTGGCCTGGTAAATCAAATCTGATGTGCTGTTTATCTGATAACGAGGCTTCATCGGTGACTCATTAATTTGTAATGGAGTCAGAGTATAGTACCTCTTTCCTGATTGCGAAAATGAAAGTGGACCTACACCCTCTATTAGCTACGTCTAATTGACTACACAATAGATAATGAAGAAGGCACTCACCTCTTTTGTTGACATCACTACTACCCCAAAAAGTGTGATGGGCGTTGGCGTCACAGCGGATGCCGAGCTGCTTATTTTTCAATCGGCGAAAGTCGATGAGCCCCTGAACCTCTATCGGCGGAGCCTCGTCGGTGTCGCCTGGAAAATATGCCGCCGACAATACGATCTCTGCCGCGCCTTCCGCCGTTGCCACCTCTATGGCTGACGAAACTAGGTATCCAAAGAAAAAGTTTGTAAGAGGGAAGTGCCTTCCGCTATTGTCTAAAAGGATAGCAGAGCGAAGCAATCCACCCCCTCGGTCATATAATAGCTTACATGAGCCGCAACTTAATCCACGGACTTGGCCACCCACCAACCATGGCTTTTGGAGAAAAGCCAGGTTGATGCTTTCCTCGGTGAAAATCCTGCACCGAGAGGCCGACGGTCATAGCGCCCACTGCTCCAGCGAGGCTTCCAGATTTGCCTCGCCGGGAGTCGTTGCCGGGAATCGTCCCTTCGGCAGCTTAGACGCCTTGTGCCTCATGCTACTAAGCGTCTTGCTGTCTAGCAGTCACCTCTGCTGTGGCCCCGGCGCGATGGCTTCCGAGGCGCCTCTGCTAGTGGAGGGACCCGCGTCAGGCTTCGTTTGCTGACTGTCACCGGAGGCCCTGCTGCTTGTCTTAACGTTTGCAGCACGATCAGCCTTGTTGCTGGTTGGACGCGCAGCGGGCCTCAAATTCGCTGCCGGGGCGGTCGCGGGCGGCAGAACGGCTGCTTTGGGTAGCTCCGTTTGTTGTGCGCCAGCTTTATCCTTGGCGGAGGGTTTGAGAATATGTCTGGTCCTTCCAAAGTCTTAAGTATGTACGAAATAAAATCAGAAAAGATTCACAGGGTGACCGTTTGCACCCTTTAGATTTTGCATGCAACGTTTCTATTTTAGTATTCTGATACGAACATTTTGCATTTGTGCTCTACCAAAATTAATATATGAAATAAAAATAAATGAAACATCAATTTTTGTAAAAATTCGCATTGAATCGGCCGGGTTTTTAAACAGTGAATAACGGGCTCGGGCCTTGCCGAGCCTAAAAAATGGAGCCCGCGCCCCCCTCTACTGTGAATACATGCAAAAAAGGTTACTTCAACAAGTTATATCGTGCTTAAATATTTTAATACCTATGATATGGTAATTCAATTTAAAAACTATTTACTAAAAGCAATGTTTCACTTACATATAATTTTTATATTTAGACAAAATTGAAAAATTTCTCACCGCCAGAATTTAACTGCCACATTTTTCATTGATCTACTTTTTCTTGGTAATAAAGCTGTATTAAAATGACACAAATTCTTAGTTATACTTAAAGCATAAGAATTATATTTGATGTTAATAATTCCAATTGAATAAACATCCGATTTCCCTAATTCGCTTTTAAAGACAAACAAAAAGTCTACACACATATGCTTTAGTTTGCTTATCATGCCAATCTATAACAAATTCTGTTCCAATTTTAGGTACTATATCTTGATTAACTAAAACAAATAAAATACCACCAGGTGTGCTAACAATATGAAACATGATAATTACTATAAAAGCAATTCAATTCGTATCAAAATTATCATTCACCAATTGATTTCTACAAGATGAGATCCAAAACAATAACTTTAAGCTGTGCTCTCCTGGCCATATGCCTCTCCTACTTGCCAATGATCAATGGACAGGCTTGCACGGCTCCTGGTGTACCCGTCGGTTGTGTTGACTGTACTGATGCCGCCAACGCTGCTGATCCCGCCTGCGTGGCAACCACAACAGTAGCTATAGTACCAACAACAGCAGTAGTCGATACAACGGTGGCTGAAACGACGACGGTTGCTGCAACTGACAGTACAACAGCAGCTTCCACCGATACCACCACCCCTGCGGCGGGAGAAGCAACAACATGCGCTAGTGGCACGGCCACGAGGGAGGTCCGTCATGTTAGCGCGACTAGGCAGAAAGGCAAAAAGACGACTAAGACGACAAGCCAGGGAGGCAAGAAGTGGGGCAAGAAGTGGTAGATTACAAGCTGAAACAACCAACAAACGATCGTGGCCAACTCGCAAATGGATATAAACAGACCATTGTATTTAACTTAGATTTAAGAAAATTGTTACAAAGTGCACTGCAAATGAATGTTATTACATTATTTACATAAATAATTAATATTGAGAGTTTTCTTTCAAACATTTGACATCATTTTAGGTGGATTTCAATCAATTCATTGTCTGCTCTCTTTTAATGAAAAAAGTCTGTTTTAGAAATTTTATTCTTACTTATATATTTGAACTTCTCAGGAAAAGGGCTATATTAGAGGTGGCAAAACATCAATGTCAACATCGATTGTATCGATAGTTTTCTCTTCACTAACAATGTTTTCTCCCCCTTCCACAATTTTAAAGACTAAGCTTTGACTTTTAGTAAACATATTTATCTTATCAATGTTAATGAGTTGCGTAAATTTCGTTCAGATCCGAAAATAAATACTTAAGTTATTGACGAATCTATTTCCCCCGCCTCAGAAGGCAGAAGCAACAGTTTGACGACATACACTGCAAACTTAAAGTGCGCTGCTTGCTTACATTGCTACGGAATTTCTTCAAGAGAAATTAATGCACTGCTTGTAATCCACTGTTTGTATGACTTACTGAATGCAAAGATGTTGTTGTGATTTTCAGAGTTGGGTGCAGAGTGTTTTGTAGTCGGGTGCACTCGACTAGAGCATTCTTACATGTTTTAAAAATTTAAATGTACAAATCTTTTCTATTCTAAATCTGAAAACGCGTCGAATGATACCTCGCTCATCCCAATCTGACAATTCGTTCAAAAGTTATGAACATTTTAAAATAAGAGTGGCTTTCCCAAATTGAGATGAAAGGTTTTCAGTTTGTCTGTTTTTCTGTTTGTTTGTATGAACGCGTTGAGGTAGCTGTCTAGAATTTTGTGCACTTGCTCCCCATCATAACCCAAGAAACATTTATTCTACCACTTTTGTGACTAGATTTGCTGTAAAACGCATATAACACGCTAAAATTGACACGCCCATAGTTTCCAAACCATATAAGCTACAGACATTGGGAAAGGTATTTTTAAGAGCTTTTAACCTTGGATTGGTTTTTTTCCTCAAGCAATCTGGTTAAAATCTACAGGGTAAATAATGTTGTTTTCAGAATATTTTGGCAATTTAAAAGAAATTGGCATAACCGATTTTGATTAAATTTATGAATTCGTCTTCGCAAGACATTGCCTGTTTAGTGTACCTACTCCTACTACTGCTACATTAGGACTTAACGTTAGTCCGCGTATGCAATTTTTGCAAAATAACCTTGGTTCAACTCTCAGTGATTTTTTGAAAGAAATAAAAGAGTATATTGGTCTTGTGAAATGTCCGTCTGTTTGTCCATCTGTATGAACGCAGTTTTTTCCACAGTTTTGAAGCTAGAGCTAAACCATAGGCAGACACATTTTCAAGATCTCCCCAATTTTATGTATTAACAAAATCGGATGTTCAAACGTTCTCGAACGCATGGAACACTCCCGTCTTGTTCGACACCAAATATTTATACCCCTGCAAAGGGTATTATAATTTTGTCACGAAATGTGTAACGCATTGAAGGAGACGTCTCAGAAAAAAAAATTTGTATATTCGTGATCAGCATCAACAGCCGAGACATGTCCGTCTGTCCGTCTGTCTGTCTGCCCGTCTATTTATATGCGTTTTTCAACACTTTATTCTAGAGCTATCTTGATAAAACTTGGCACAGGTGCTTCTTCTTATTTCAGGTAGTACCTATAGTTAAATTAGCCAGATCGGACTACCATAACATATAGCTCCCATAGGAACGATCGGTTGAAAAATTAATTTTTGTATGAAAAACTTTTTTGTTTTTTCAAGATAACTCAACCAAGCCCACTCAACCTAAGTTTAAGGACGGTTATACATGATGACAAAGTTTCATTGAAATCGGACCACTATATCTTATAGCTGCCATAGGAACGATCGGTTGAAAATAAGTTTTTGTATGAAAAACTTTTATATATCTAAATTAAGGCACGTTCTCGCATGTTGCCCAAATTTTATTAAAATCGGACGACTATATCTTATAGTTGCCATAGGAACAATCAGTGGAAAAATTTGTTTTCTTATGCAAGGGTCTATATCTTCGGTTCGCAAAGATAAAATTTCTTTCTGGTTTTTTCTTAAAAAGACTAAAAAAAATTTGGTCACGCCCGCTACCAGCCCCACAAATTAGCAAAGTCCGTATCTCCCACACCCCTTTACTAAGGCATAAATAAAATGAAACAAATTCTAAGTCATTAAAGCTTAAAATTATATTTGATGTTTACAATTCCAACTGAACAAATATCGACTTTCGCTTATTCGCTTTCCAAGACAAACATTAAGTCTATATACATATGCTTTGTTTTTGTTAATCATGTCAATCTATGACAAATTCTGTTCCAATTTGTAGGTACTATATCTTGATTAACTAAAACAAATAAAATACCACCAGGTGTGCTAACAATATGAAACATGATAATTACTATAAAAGCAATTCAATTCGTATCAAATTTATCATTCACCAATTGATTTCTACAAGATGAGATCCAAAACAATAACTTTAAGCTGTGCTCTCCTGGCCATATGCCTCTCCTACTTGCCAATGATCAATGGACAGGCTTGCACGGCTCCTGGTGTACCCGTCGGCTGTGTTGACTGTACTGATGCCGCCAACGCTGCTGATCCCGCCTGCGTGGCAACCACAACAGTAGCTATAGTACCAACAACAGCAGTAGTCGATACAACGGTGGCTGAAACGACGACGGTTGCTGCAACTGACAGTACAACAGCAGCTGCCACCGATACCACCACCCCTGCGGCGGGAGAAGCAACAACATGCGCCAGTGGCACGGCCACGAGGCTGGTCCGTCATGTTAGCGCGACTAGGCAGAAGGGCAAAAAGACGACTAAGACGAAACGCAAGGGAGGCAAGTATAATAAGTGGAATAAGTGGGGAAGTGGGGCAACGCCGACAACTAAAACACCGACAACTAAGAAACCGGCAACTATGCCACCGATACCTAAGAGACGGGGTAACCCAAAGAGGAGAAGATCTGGTTGAACGTCAAGATGATTAAACTGCAGAACTGGAGAACTGGCTACATCAATAATCGAAAACTGAGTATGGACAACATTCAATTGAACTAAATTGTTATTTAATATAGTTACTCAACATATATATTTAAGATTTGTTACACAGTGCACTTTAAATAAATATTTTTATATATTTCTATCTTAAATCATTGCCTTACAATTTGTTTTGTAATTTCAAACCTCTTCAGAGAGAATTCTAATTTTGCCACGAAATGTGTAACACATTGAAGGATGCTTCTGTTTGTTGCAGGCCTTACATATGGCCGGATCGTAATATTCCCTCTGTGGACGGCAGCCCACGCCAGGGACAAAGCACCATGAAGGGTGCGAAAGGCGATTTGCATTATATACAGCATGAATGAAAGATGTGCTATGAGTTTCCAATCAGATCGAGCTATACACCGATCGAAAGGTCTTACTTGAACTAAGAAAAGTTTTGGTTACTCACCTGTTTCATGAGATATGGGCGTGCAGATGGGAAGGTCGAAATTTTCTAATATTCAATGTACCTAAAAGGTCACAATAAGTCATTTTCCAAAATTTGCTGATGCTGGCTAAGTGGATGTGAAAGATACTGATCTATCTCATTTGCGGTGGAAAGGGTGGGCGTGGCAACATTAATTTGACTTAGATTTGTCACGGAGCTACTCAGAAGTCATGTTCTCTAATTTGGTGACTTCTATCAATAAAACTGTGCAAGATATGTAATTTTGGCGAATGGAAGAGGGTAATATTTTGTCTGGCTTTATTAGAAACAAATAAAACAAAAGCAATACAAACCAAACCATAGACTGCGAAATACTCTTTTTTCACCTGTTAGCGGAGACGGAACAAACCCGATATCATCATCACAAGTGCACATCACTTCTTTTCGTTTGATGCGCTTAGAATTCTCAACTGGTTCTATCTCACCAAGCTAGTAGGAACTGATTGAATTTACAACAAAACATCACATTCTTCTTTTACTTATTTTTACTCTCTGTTCCCATTAAAAATTGGAAAAAGGGAGTTATAAAGTACTGAAAATGTGTGTAACAGACAGAAGGAGGCATTTCCGACTATATAAACCATATATTTTCTTGATCAGGATCAACAGCCTTAACGAACCAGCCATGTCCGTCCGTCTGTCTGTCCGTCCGTATGAACACACAGATCTCAGAGACTATAAGAGCTAGAGACACCAAACTTGGCATGCAGGTTCCTGTTTACCATACGCAGATCAACTTTCTTTCAAATTTCGGATGCACCCCCCCGCACCAACACAAATCGCAAAAAGCTCCCACAGCCAGAATTTTAAAGATAAAGCTTTGATTTTCGGTACACATATATCAATATTGATCAGCTGTGTAAATTTCATCACGATCGGATAAATAACACCAAAGTTATGGAAGAATCTATTTCCCCCGTCTCAGCAGGCAGCTACAACAGTTTGACAAGCACTTTACGAGTTAAGTGCACTGCTTGCTTGTGTTGCCGCTGAACTGCTTGAAATGCAAGTTGGGAGCAGGGAGTCTCGTAGTCGGGCACACTCGACTAGAGCATTCTTACTTGTTCATTCTGATTTTCCCAAGAGTTGCCTGTATCTTCAGTATTCGTATAGAAACATCCTCTGTCGAATGCAGCAAAATGTTCTTAGCATCATCTGAATATAAGTCACATGGTCGAATCATACGGATTCACCAGATCCATTAAGATGTTCTTCTCGGACCAAACATTTATAATAGTTCATCTTATTTTGAATTTATATACAAAAAAAACTTTTTGACTTTTTAAAATCTTGAAAGCTTTTCAAATTTAATTTACTTGTTCTCACTTCGAAGTCTGTTATTTTGTTAATTTCTAACAAATATTAAAATATTCTCATATTTATTGTAGCAAACGCAACCTCCACATAACCATTCAAAATTTGAAATTCATAAGATATTCGTTAAATGACATCTTTTTGAAATTATAATAATTTCTAAAAAAGTTTTTGCTTCTGAATAATAAATTTGAAACAAATTCAGTCAAAACAAGAAAGAAATGTTATCTTCGGTGTGCCGAAGATAAATATCCTTGCAGAAAAGATTTGCATAAGAAAAGTTATTTTTCAACCGATCGTTCCTATGGCAACTTTAAGATATAGTCGCCCGATTTTGCTGAAATGTCAACATGTGTGAAAAGTGCTAAAACTTCGACATAGTGAGTTTGTTCGAGATATTTTGAAAAACACAAGTTTTTCATACAAAAACTTATTTTCAACCGATCGTTTTTATGGCAGTTATAAGATATAGTGGTCCGATTTCAATGAAACTTTGTCATCATGTATAAACCGTCCTTAAACTTAGGTTGAATGGGCTTGGTTGAGTTATCTTGAAAAAACAAAAAAGTTTTTCATACAAAAATTAATTTTTCAACCGATCGTTCCTATGGGAGCTATATGTTATGGTAGTCCGATAAATATCGGTAGTCAGACGGGCAGACAGACAGACGGATAGACGGACAGACGGACATGTCTCGGCTGTTGATGCTGATCACGAATATACAAATTTTTTTTTCTGAGACGTCTCCTTCAATGCGTTACACATTTCGTGACAAAATTATAATACCCTTTGCAGGGGTATAAATATTTGGTGTCGAACAAGACGGGAGTGTTCCATGCGTTCGAGAACGTTTGAACATCCGATTTTGTTAATACATAAAATTGGGGAGATCTTGAAAATGTGTCTGCCTATGGTTTATATCAACATGTATGCTAAGTTTGGTTGCT
>CATIWZ010000028.1:0-30735 GCA_949708635.1 Hirtodrosophila cameraria | reverse complement strand
CGAGATATTCGATAAAACGTAAATGAACAGTCGTAGACTATATTCGGGGATACAGAAAGTTGAGGAATTTCGAAAAGGTATTTATAGTCCAAATTTCAAGGCTCTATCTCGCTCAGGAACCGAGATATTCGATAAAACGTAAATGAACAGTCGTAGACTATATTCGGGGATACAGAAAGGTATTTATAGTCCAAATTTCAAGGCTCTATCTCGCTCAGGAACCGAGATATTCGATAAAACGTAAATTTACACTTTTCTTTTTGATGTTGCAGCCGATCTAAAAGTCGTAGACTATTTTCGGGGATACAGAAAGTTGAGGAATTTCGAGAAGGTATTTATAATCTAAATTTCAAGGCTCTATCTCGCTCAGGAACCGAGATATTCGATAAAACGTAAATTTACACTTTTCTTTTTGTTGTTGCAGCCGATCTAAAAGTCGTAGACTATTTTCGGGGATACAGAAAGTTGAGGAATTTCGAGAAGGTATTTATAGTCCAAATTTCAAGGCTCTATCTCGCTCAGGAACCGAGATATTCGATAAAACGTAAATGAACAGTCGTAGACTATATTCGGGGATACAGAAAGTTGAGGAATTTCGAAAAGGTATTTATAGTCCAAATTTCAAGGCTCTATCTCGCTCAGGAACCGAGATATTCGATAAAACGTAAATGAACAGTCGTAGACTATATTCGGGGATACAGAAAGGTATTTATAGTCCAAATTTCAAGGCTCTATCTCGCTCAGGAACCGAGATATTCGATAAAACGTAAATTTACACTTTTCTTTTTGATGTTGCAGCCGATCTAAAAATCGTAGAATATTTTCGGGGATACAGAAAGTTGAGGAATTTCAAGAAGGTATTTATAGTCCAAATTTCAAGGCTCTATCTCGCTCAGGAACCGAGATATTCGATAAAACGTAAATGAACAGTCGTAGACTATATTCGGGGATACAGAAAGTTGAGGAATTTCGAAAAGGTATTTATAGTCCAAATTTCAAGGCTCTATCTCGCTCAGGAACCGAGATATTCGATAAAACGTAAATGAACAGTCGTAGACTATATTCGGGGATACAGAAAGGTATTTATAGTCCAAATTTCAAGGCTCTATCTCGCTCAGGAACCGAGATATTCGATAAAACGTAAATTTACACTTTTCTTTTTGATGTTGCAGCCGATCTAAAAATCGTAGAATATTTTCGGGGATACAGAAAGTTGAGGAATTTCAAGAAGGTATTTATAATCCAAATTTCAAGGCTCTATCTCGCTCAGGAACCGAGATATTCGATAAAACGTAAATGAACAGTCGTAGACTATATTCGGGGATACAGAAAGTTGAGGAATTTCGAAAAGGTATTTATAGTCCAAATTTCAAGGCTCTATCTCGCTCAGGAACCGAGATATTCGATAAAACGTAAATGAACAGTCGTAGACTATATTCGGGGATACAGAAAGGTATTTATAGTCCAAATTTCAAGGCTCTATCTCGCTCAGGAACCGAGATATTCGATAAAACGTAAATTTACACTTTTCTTTTTGATGTTGCAGCCGATCTAAAAGTCGTAGAATATTTTCGGGGATACAGAAAGTTGAGGAATTTCGAGAAGGTATTTATAGTCCAAATTTCAAGGCTCTATCTCGCTCAGGAACCGAGATATTCGATAAAACGTAAATGAACAGTCGTAGACTATATTCGGGGATACAGAAAGTTGAGGAATTTCGAAAAGGTATTTATAGTCCAAATTTCAAGGCTCTATCTCGCTCAGGAACCGAGATATTCGATAAAACGTAAATGAACAGTCGTAGACTATATTCGGGGATACAGAAAGGTATTTATAGTCCAAATTTCAAGGCTCTATCTCGCTCAGGAACCGAGATATTCGATAAAACGTAAATTTACACTTTTCTTTTTGATGTTGCAGCCGATCTAAAAGTCGTAGAATATTTTCGGGGATACAGAAAGTTGAGGAATTTCAAGAAGGTATTTATAATCCAAATTTCAAGGCTCTATCTCGCTCAGGAACCGAGATATTCGATAAAACGTAAATGAACAGTCGTAGACTATATTCGGGGATACAGAAAGTTGAGGAATTTCGAGAAGGTATTTATAGTCCAAATTTCAAGGCTCTATCTCGCTCAGGAACCGAGATATTCGATAAAACGTAAATGAACAGTCGTAGACTATATTCGGGGATACAGAAAGGTATTTATAGTCCAAATTTCAAGGCTCTATCTCGCTCAGGAACCGAGATATTCGATAAAACGTAAATTTACACTTTTCTTTTTGTTGTTGCAGCCGATCTAAAAGTCGTAGAATATTTTCGGGGATACAGAAAGTTGAGGAATTTCGAGAAGGTATTTATAATCTAAATTTCAAGGCTCTATCTCGCTCAGGAACCGAGATATTCGATAAAACGTAAATTTACACTTTTCTTTTTGTTGTTGCAGCCGATCTAAAAGTCGTAGAATATTTTCGGGGATACAGAAAGTTGAGGAATTTCGAGAAGGTATTTATAGTCCAAATTTCAAGGCTCTATCTCGCTCAGGAACCGAGATATTCGATAAAACGTAAATGAACAGTCGTAGACTATATTCGGGGATACAGAAAGTTATTTATAGTCCAAATTTCAAGGCTCTATCTCGCTCAGGAACCGAGATATTCGATAAAACGTAAATTTACACTTTTCTTTTTGATGTTGCAGCCGATCTAAAAGTCGTAGAATATTTTCGGGGATACAGAAAGTTGAGGAATTTCGAGAAGGTATTTATAGTCCAAATTTCAAGGCTCTATCTCGCTCAGGAACCGAGATATTCGATAAAACGTAAATGAACAGTCGTAGACTATATTCGGGGATACAGAAAGGTATTTATAGTCCAAATTTCAAGGCTCTATCTCGCTCAGGAACCGAGATATTCGATAAAACGTAAATTTACACTTTTCTTTTTGATGTTGCAGCCGATCTAAAAGTCGTAGAATATTTTCGGGGATACAGAAAGTTGAGGAATTTCAAGAAGGTATTTATAATCCAAATTTCAAGGCTCTATCTCGCTCAGGAACCGAGATATTCGATAAAACGTAAATTTACACTTTTCTTTTTGATGTTGCAGCCGATCTAAAAGTCGTAGAATATTTTCGGGGATACAGAAAGTTGAGGAATTTCGAGAAGGTATTTATAGTCCAAATTTCAAGGCTCTATCTCGCTCAGGAACCGAGATATTCGATAAAACGTAAATGAACAGTCGTAGACTATATTCGGGGATACAGAAAGGTATTTATAGTCCAAATTTCAAGGCTCTATCTCGCTCAGGAACCGAGATATTCGATAAAACGTAAATTTACACTTTTCTTTTTGATGTTGCAGCCGATCTAAAAGTCGTAGAATATTTTCGGGGATACAGAAAGTTGAGGAATTTCAAGAAGGTATTTATAATCCAAATTTCAAGGCTCTATCTCGCTCAGGAACCGAGATATTCGATAAAACGTAAATGAACAGTCGTAGACTATATTCGGGGATACAGAAAGTTGAGGAATTTCGAGAAGGTATTTATAGTCCAAATTTCAAGGCTCTATCTCGCTCAGGAACCGAGATATTCGATAAAACGTAAATGAACAGTCGTAGACTATATTCGGGGATACAGAAAGGTATTTATAGTCCAAATTTCAAGGCTCTATCTCGCTCAGGAACCGAGATATTCGATAAAACGTAAATTTACACTTTTCTTTTTGTTGTTGCAGCCGATCTAAAAGTCGTAGAATATTTTCGGGGATACAGAAAGTTGAGGAATTTCGAGAAGGTATTTATAATCTAAATTTCAAGGCTCTATCTCGCTCAGGAACCGAGATATTCGATAAAACGTAAATTTACACTTTTCTTTTTGTTGTTGCAGCCGATCTAAAAGTCGTAGAATATTTTCGGGGATACAGAAAGTTGAGGAATTTCGAGAAGGTATTTATAGTCCAAATTTCAAGGCTCTATCTCGCTCAGGAACCGAGATATTCGATAAAACGTAAATGAACAGTCGTAGACTATATTCGGGGATACAGAAAGTTATTTATAGTCCAAATTTCAAGGCTCTATCTCGCTCAGGAACCGAGATATTCGATAAAACGTAAATTTACACTTTTCTTTTTGATGTTGCAGCCGATCTAAAAGTCGTAGAATATTTTCGGGGATACAGAAAGTTGAGGAATTTCGAGAAGGTATTTATAGTCCAAATTTCAAGGCTCTATCTCGCTCAGGAACCGAGATATTCGATAAAACGTAAATGAACAGTCGTAGACTATATTCGGGGATACAGAAAGGTATTTATAGTCCAAATTTCAAGGCTCTATCTCGCTCAGGAACCGAGATATTCGATAAAACGTAAATTTACACTTTTCTTTTTGATGTTGCAGCCGATCTAAAAGTCGTAGAATATTTTCGGGGATACAGAAAGTTGAGGAATTTCAAGAAGGTATTTATAATCCAAATTTCAAGGCTCTATCTCGCTCAGGAACCGAGATATTCGATAAAACGTAAATGAACAGTCGTAGACTATATTCGGGGATACAGAAAGTTGAGGAATTTCGAAAAGGTATTTATAGTCCAAATTTCAAGGCTCTATCTCGCTCTGGAACCGAGATATTCGATAAAACGTAAATGAACAGTCGTAGACTATATTCGGGGATACAGAAAGGTATTTATAGTCCAAATTTCAAGGCTCTATCTCGCTCAGGAACCGAGATATTCGATAAAACGTAAATTTACACTTTTCTTTTTGATGTTGCAGCCGATCTAAAAGTCGTAGAATATTTTCGGGGATACAGAAAGTTGAGGAATTTCGAGAAGGTATTTATAGTCCAAATTTCAAGGCTCTATCTCGCTCAGGAACCGAGATATTCGATAAAACGTAAATGAACAGTCGTAGACTATATTCGGGGATACAGAAAGTTGAGGAATTTCGAAAAGGTATTTATAGTCCAAATTTCAAGGCTCTATCTCGCTCAGGAACCGAGATATTCGATAAAACGTAAATGAACAGTCGTAGACTATATTCGGGGATACAGAAAGGTATTTATAGTCCAAATTTCAAGGCTCTATCTCGCTCAGGAACCGAGATATTCGATAAAACGTAAATTTACACTTTTCTTTTTGATGTTGCAGCCGATCTAAAAGTCGTAGAATATTTTCGGGGATACAGAAAGTTGAGGAATTTCGAGAAGGTATTTATAGTCCAAAGTTCAAGGCTCTATCTCGCTCAGGAACCGAGATATTCGATAAAACGTAAATTTACACTTTTCTTTTTGATGTTGCAGCCGATCTAAAAGTCGTAGAATATTTTCGGGGATACAGAAAGTTGAGGAATTTCGAGAAGGTATTTATAGTCCAAATTTCAAGGCTCTATCTCGCTCAGGAACCGAGATATTCGATAAAATGTAAATTTACACTTTTCTTTTTGATGTTGCAGCCGATCTAAAAGTCGTAGAATATTTTCGGGGATACAGAAAGTTGAGGAATTTGGAGAAGGTATTTATAGTCCAAATTTCAAGGCTCTATCTCGCTCAGGAACCGAGATATTCGATAAAACGTAAATGAACAGTCGTAGACTATATTCGGGGATACAGAAAGTTGAGGAATTTCGAGAAGGTATTTATAGTCCAAATTTCAAGGCTCTATCTCGCTCAGGAACCGAGATATTCGATAAAACGTAAATTTACACTTTTCTTTTTGTTGTTGCAGCCGATCTAAAAGTCGTAGAATATTTTCGGGGATACAGAAAGTTGAGGAATTTCGAGAAGGTATTTATAGTCCAAATTTCAAGGCTCTATCTCGCTCAGGAACCGAGATATTCGATAAAATGTAAATTTACACTTTTCTTTTTGATGTTGCAGCCGATCTAAAAGTCGTAGAATATTTTCGGGGATACAGAAAGTTGAGGAATTTGGAGAAGGTATTTATAGTCCAAATTTCAAGGCTCTATCTCGCTCAGGAACCGAGATATTCGATAAAACGTAAATGAACAGTCGTAGACTATATTCGGGGATACAGAAAGTTGAGGAATTTCGAGAAGGTATTTATAGTCCAAATTTCAAGGCTCTATCTCGCTCAGGAACCGAGATATTCGATAAAATGTAAATTTACACTTTTCTTTTTGATGTTGCAGCCGATCTAAAAGTCGTAGAATATTTTCGGGGATACAGAAAGTTGAGGAATTTGGAGAAGGTATTTATAGTCCAAATTTCAAGGCTCTATCTCGCTCAGGAACCGAGATATTCGATAAAACGTAAATGAACAGTCGTAGACTATATTCGGGGATACAGAAAGTTGAGGAATTTCGAGAAGGTATTTATAGTCCAAATTTCAAGGCTCTATCTCGCTCAGGAACCGAGATATTCGATAAAACGTAAATTTACACTTTTCTTTTTGTTGTTGCAGCCGATCTAAAAGTCGTAGAATATTTTCGGGGATACAGAAAGTTGAGGAATTTCGAGAAGGTATTTATAGTCCAAATTTCAAGGCTCTATCTCGCTCAGGAACCGAGATATTCGATAAAATGTAAATTTACACTTTTCTTTTTGATGTTGCAGCCGATCTAAAAGTCGTAGAATATTTTCGGGGATACAGAAAGTTGAGGAATTTGGAGAAGGTATTTATAGTCCAAATTTCAAGGCTCTATCTCGCTCAGGAACCGAGATATTCGATAAAACGTAAATGAACAGTCGTAGACTATATTCGGGGATACAGAAAGTTGAGGAATTTCGAGAAGGTATTTATAGTCCAAATTTCAAGGCTCTATCTCGCTCAGGAACCGAGATATTCGATAAAACGTAAATTTACACTTTTCTTTTTGTTGTTGCAGCCGATCTAAAAGTCGTAGAATATTTTCGGGGATACAGAAAGTTGAGGAATTTCGAGAAGGTATTTATAATCCAAATTTCAAGGCTCTATCTCGCTCAGGAACCGAGATATTCGATAAAACGTAAATGAACAGTCGTAGACTATATTCGGGGATACAGAAAGTTGAGGAATTTCGAGAAGGTATTTATAGTCCAAATTTCAAGGCTCTATCTCGCTCAGGAACCGAGATATTCGATAAAACGTAAATGAACAGTCGTAGACTATATTCGGGGATACAGAAAGTTGAGGAATTTCGAGAAGGTATTTATAGTCCAAATTTCAAGGCTCTATCTCGCTCAGGAACCGAGATATTCGATAAAACGTAAATGAACAGTCGTAGACTATATTCGGGGATACAGAAAGTTGAGGAATTTCGAAAAGGTATTTATAGTCCAAATTTCAAGGCTCTATCTCGCTCAGGAACCGAGATATTCGATAAAACGTAAATGAACAGTCGTAGACTATATTCGGGGATACAGAAAGTTGAGGAATTTCGAAAAGGTATTTATAGTCCAAATTTCAAGGCTCTATCTCGCTCAGGAACCGAGATATTCGATAAAACGTAAATGAACAGTCGTAGACTATATTCGGGGATACAGAAAGGTATTTATAGTCCAAATTTCAAGGCTCTATCTCGCTCAGGAACCGAGATATTCGATAAAACGTAAATTTACACTTTTCTTTTTGTTGTTGCAGCCGATCTAAAAGTCGTAGAATATTTTCGGGGATACAGAAAGTTGAGGAATTTCGAGAAGGTATTTATAATCCAAATTTCAAGGCTCTATCTCGCTCAGGAACCGAGATATTCGATAAAACGTAAATGAACAGTCGTAGACTATATTCGGGGATACAGAAAGTTGAGGAATTTCGAAAAGGTATTTATAGTCCAAATTTCAAGGCTCTATCTCGCTCAGGAACCGAGATATTCGATAAAACGTAAATGAACAGTCGTAGACTATATTCGGGGATACAGAAAGGTATTTATAGTCCAAATTTCAAGGCTCTATCTCGCTCAGGAACCGAGATATTCGATAAAACGTAAATTTACACTTTTCTTTTTGTTGTTGCAGCCGATCTAAAAGTCGTAGAATATTTTCGGGGATACAGAAAGTTGAGGAATTTCGAGAAGGTATTTATAATCCAAATTTCAAGGCTCTATCTCGCTCAGGAACCGAGATATTCGATAAAACGTAACTGAACAGTCGTAGACTATATTCGGGGATACAGAAAGTTGAGGAATTTCGAAAAGGTATTTATAGTCCAAATTTCAAGGCTCTATCTCGCTCAGGAACCGAGATATTCGATAAAACGTAAATGAACAGTCGTAGACTATATTCGGGGATACAGAAAGGTATTTATAGTCAAAATTTCAAGGCTCTATCTCGCTCAGGAACCGAGATATTCGATAAAACGTAAATTTACACTTTTCTTTTTGATGTTGCAGCCGATCTAAAAGTCGTAGAATATTTTCGGGGATACAGAAAGTTGAGGAATTTCGAGAAGGTATTTATAGTCCAAATTTCAAGGCTCTATCTCGCTCAGGAACCGAGATATTCGATAAAACGTAAATGAACAGTCGTAGACTATATTCGGGGATACAGAAAGTTGAGGAATTTCGAAAAGGTATTTATAGTCCAAATTTCAAGGCTCTATCTCGCTCAGGAACCGAGATATTCGATAAAACGTAAATGAACAGTCGTAGACTATATTCGGGGATACAGAAAGGTATTTATAGTCCAAATTTCAAGGCTCTATCTCGCTCAGGAACCGAGATATTCGATAAAACGTAAATTTACACTTTTCTTTTTGATGTTGCAGCCGATCTAAAAGTCGTAGAATATTTTCGGGGATACAGAAAGTTGAGGAATTTCGAGAAGGTATTTATAATCTAAAATTCAAGGCTCTATCTCGCTCAGGAACCGAGATATTCGATAAAACGTAAATGAACAGTCGTAGACTATATTCGGGGATACAGAAAGGTATTTATAGTCCAAATTTCAAGGCTCTATCTCGCTCAGGAACCGAGATATTCGATAAAACGTAAATTTACACTTTTCTTTTTGATGTTGCAGCCGATCTAAAAGTCGTAGAATATTTTCGGGGATACAGAAAGTTGAGGAATTTCGAGAAGGTATTTATAGTCCAAATTTCAAGGCTCTATCTCGCTCAGGAACCGAGATATTCGATAAAACGTAAATGAACAGTCGTAGACTATATTCGGGGATACAGAAAGTTGAGGAATTTCGAAAAGGTATTTATAGTCCAAATTTCAAGGCTCTATCTCGCTCAGGAACCGAGATATTCGATAAAACGTAAATGAACAGTCGTAGACTATATTCGGGGATACAGAAAGGTATTTATAGTCCAAATTTCAAGGCTCTATCTCGCTCAGGAACCGAGATATTCGATAAAACGTAAATTTACACTTTTCTTTTTGATGTTGCAGCCGATCTAAAAGTCGTAGAATATTTTCGGGGATACAGAAAGTTGAGGAATTTCGAGAAGGTATTTATAATCTAAAATTCAAGGCTCTATCTCGCTCAGGAACCGAGATATTCGATAAAATGTAAATTTACACTTTTCTTTTTGATGTTGCAGCCGATCTAAAAGTCGTAGAATATTTTCGGGGATACAGAAAGTTGAGGAATTTGGAGAAGGTATTTATAGTCCAAATTTCAAGGCTCTATCTCGCTCAGGAACCGAGATATTCGATAAAACGTAAATGAACAGTCGTAGACTATATTCGGGGATACAGAAAGTTGAGGAATTTCGAGAAGGTATTTATAGTCCAAATTTCAAGGCTCTATCTCGCTCAGGAACCGAGATATTCGATAAAACGTAAATTTACACTTTTCTTTTTGTTGTTGCAGCCGATCTAAAAGTCGTAGAATATTTTCGGGGATACAGAAAGTTGAGGAATTTCGAGAAGGTATTTATAATCCAAATTTCAAGGCTCTATCTCGCTCAGGAACCGAGATATTCGATAAAACGTAAATGAACAGTCGTAGACTATATTCGGGGATACAGAAAGTTGAGGAATTTCGAAAAGGTATTTATAGTCCAAATTTCAAGGCTCTATCTCGCTCAGGAACCGAGATATTCGATAAAACGTAAATGAACAGTCGTAGACTATATTCGGGGATACAGAAAGTTGAGGAATTTCGAGAAGGTATTTATAGTCCAAATTTCAAGGCTCTATCTCGCTCAGGAACCGAGATATTCGATAAAACGTAAATGAACAGTCGTAGACTATATTCGGGGATACAGAAAGTTGAGGAATTTCGAAAAGGTATTTATAGTCCAAATTTCAAGGCTCTATCTCGCTCAGGAACCGAGATATTCGATAAAACGTAAATGAACAGTCGTAGACTATATTCGGGGATACAGAAAGTTGAGGAATTTCGAAAAGGTATTTATAGTCCAAATTTCAAGGCTCTATCTCGCTCAGGAACCGAGATATTCGATAAAACGTAAATGAACAGTCGTAGACTATATTCGGGGATACAGAAAGGTATTTATAGTCCAAATTTCAAGGCTCTATCTCGCTCAGGAACCGAGATATTCGATAAAACGTAAATTTACACTTTTCTTTTTGTTGTTGCAGCCGATCTAAAAGTCGTAGAATATTTTCGGGGATACAGAAAGTTGAGGAATTTCGAGAAGGTATTTATAATCCAAATTTCAAGGCTCTATCTCGCTCAGGAACCGAGATATTCGATAAAACGTAAATGAACAGTCGTAGACTATATTCGGGGATACAGAAAGTTGAGGAATTTCGAAAAGGTATTTATAGTCCAAATTTCAAGGCTCTATCTCGCTCAGGAACCGAGATATTCGATAAAACGTAAATGAACAGTCGTAGACTATATTCGGGGATACAGAAAGGTATTTATAGTCCAAATTTCAAGGCTCTATCTCGCTCAGGAACCGAGATATTCGATAAAACGTAAATTTACACTTTTCTTTTTGTTGTTGCAGCCGATCTAAAAGTCGTAGAATATTTTCGGGGATACAGAAAGTTGAGGAATTTCGAGAAGGTATTTATAATCCAAATTTCAAGGCTCTATCTCGCTCAGGAACCGAGATATTCGATAAAACGTAAATGAACAGTCGTAGACTATATTCGGGGATACAGAAAGTTGAGGAATTTCGAAAAGGTATTTATAGTCCAAATTTCAAGGCTCTATCTCGCTCAGGAACCGAGATATTCGATAAAACGTAAATGAACAGTCGTAGACTATATTCGGGGATACAGAAAGGTATTTATAGTCAAAATTTCAAGGCTCTATCTCGCTCAGGAACCGAGATATTCGATAAAACGTAAATTTACACTTTTCTTTTTGATGTTGCAGCCGATCTAAAAGTCGTAGAATATTTTCGGGGATACAGAAAGTTGAGGAATTTCGAGAAGGTATTTATAGTCCAAATTTCAAGGCTCTATCTCGCTCAGGAACCGAGATATTCGATAAAACGTAAATGAACAGTCGTAGACTATATTCGGGGATACAGAAAGTTGAGGAATTTCGAAAAGGTATTTATAGTCCAAATTTCAAGGCTCTATCTCGCTCAGGAACCGAGATATTCGATAAAACGTAAATGAACAGTCGTAGACTATATTCGGGGATACAGAAAGTTGAGGAATTTCGAAAAGGTATTTATAGTCCAAATTTCAAGGCTCTATCTCGCTCAGGAACCGAGATATTCGATAAAACGTAAATTTACACTTTTCATTTTGTTGTTGCAGCCGATCTAAAAGTCGTAGAATATTTTCGGGGATACAGAAAGTTGAGGAATTTCGAGAAGGTATTTATAGTCCAAATTTCAAGGCTCTATCTCGCTCAGGAACCGAGATATTCGATAAAACGTAAATGAACAGTCGTAGACTATATTCGGGGATACAGAAAGTTGAGGAATTTCGAAAAGGTATTTATAGTCCAAATTTCAAGGCTCTATCTCGCTCAGGAACCGAGATATTCGATAAAACGTAAATGAACAGTCGTAGACTATATTCGGGGATACAGAAAGGTATTTATAGTCCAAATTTCAAGGCTCTATCTCGCTCAGGAACCGAGATATTCGATAAAACGTAAATTTACACTTTTCTTTTTGATGTTGCAGCCGATCTAAAAGTCGTAGAATATTTTCGGGGATACAGAAAGTTGAGGAACCGAGATATTCGATAAAACGTAAATGAACAGTCGTAGACTATATTCGGGGATACAGAAAGTTGAGGAATTTCGAAAAGGTATTTATAGTCCAAATTTCAAGGCTCTATCTCGCTCAGGAACCGAGATATTCGATAAAACGTAAATGAACAGTCGTAGACTATATTCGGGGATACAGAAAGGTATTTATAGTCCAAATTTCAAGGCTCTATCTCGCTCAGGAACCGAGATATTCGATAAAACGTAAATTTACACTTTTCTTTTTGATGTTGCAGCCGATCTAAAAGTCGTAGAATATTTTCGGGGATACAGAAAGTTGAGGAATTTCGAGAAGGTATTTATAGTCCAAATTTCAAGGCTCTATCTCGCTCAGGAACCGAGATATTCGATAAAACGTAAATGAACAGTCGTAGACTATATTCGGGGATACAGAAAGTTGAGGAATTTCGAAAAGGTATTTATAGTCCAAATTTCAAGGCTCTATCTCGCTCAGGAACCGAGATATTCGATAAAACGTAAATGAACAGTCGTAGACTATATTCGGGGATACAGAAAGGTATTTATAGTCCAAATTTCAAGGCTCTATCTCGCTCAGGAACCGAGATATTCGATAAAACGTAAATTTACACTTTTCTTTTTGATGTTGCAGCCGATCTAAAAGTCGTAGAATATTTTCGGGGATACAGAAAGTTGAGGAATTTCGAAAAGGTATTTATAGTCCAAATTTCAAGGCTCTATCTCGCTCAGGAACCGAGATATTCGATAAAACGTAAATGAACAGTCGTAGACTATATTCGGGGATACAGAAAGGTATTTATAGTCCAAATTTCAAGGCTCTATCTCGCTCAGGAACCGAGATATTCGATAAAACGTAAATTTACACTTTTCTTTTTGATGTTGCAGCCGATCTAAAAGTCGTAGAATATTTTCGGGGATACAGAAAGTTGAGGAATTTCGAGAAGGTATTTATAGTCCAAATTTCAAGGCTCTATCTCGCTCAGGAACCGAGATATTCGATAAAACGTAAATGAACAGTCGTAGACTATATTCGGGGATACAGAAAGTTGAGGAATTTCGAAAAGGTATTTATAGTCCAAATTTCAAGGCTCTATCTCGCTCAGGAACCGAGATATTCGATAAAACGTAAATGAACAGTCGTAGACTATATTCGGGGATACAGAAAGGTATTTATAGTCCAAATTTCAAGGCTCTATCTCGCTCAGGAACCGAGATATTCGATAAAACGTAAATTTACACTTTTCTTTTTGATGTTGCAGCCGATCTAAAAGTCGTAGAATATTTTCGGGGATACAGAAAGTTGAGGAATTTCGAGAAGGTATTTATAATCTAAAATTCAAGGCTCTATCTCGCTCAGGAACCGAGATATTCGATAAAACGTAAATGAACAGTCGTAGACTATATTCGGGGATACAGAAAGGTATTTATAGTCCAAATTTCAAGGCTCTATCTCGCTCAGGAACCGAGATATTCGATAAAACGTAAATTTACACTTTTCTTTTTGATGTTGCAGCCGATCTAAAAGTCGTAGAATATTTTCGGGGATACAGAAAGTTGAGGAATTTCGAGAAGGTATTTATAGTCCAAATTTCAAGGCTCTATCTCGCTCAGGAACCGAGATATTCGATAAAACGTAAATGAACAGTCGTAGACTATATTCGGGGATACAGAAAGTTGAGGAATTTCGAAAAGGTATTTATAGTCCAAATTTCAAGGCTCTATCTCGCTCAGGAACCGAGATATTCGATAAAACGTAAATGAACAGTCGTAGACTATATTCGGGGATACAGAAAGGTATTTATAGTCCAAATTTCAAGGCTCTATCTCGCTCAGGAACCGAGATATTCGATAAAACGTAAATTTACACTTTTCTTTTTGATGTTGCAGCCGATCTAAAAGTCGTAGAATATTTTCGGGGATACAGAAAGTTGAGGAATTTCGAGAAGGTATTTATAGTCCAAATTTCAAGGCTCTATCTCGCTCAGGAACCGAGATATTCGATAAAACGTAAATGAACAGTCGTAGACTATATTCGGGGATACAGAAAGTTGAGGAATTTCGAAAAGGTATTTATAGTCCAAATTTCAAGGCTCTATCTCGCTCAGGAACCGAGATATTCGATAAAACGTAAATGAACAGTCGTAGACTATATTCGGGGATACAGAAAGGTATTTATAGTCCAAATTTCAAGGCTCTATCTCGCTCAGGAACCGAGATATTCGATAAAACGTAAATTTACACTTTTCTTTTTGATGTTGCAGCCGATCTAAAAGTCGTAGAATATTTTCGGGGATACAGAAAGTTGAGGAATTTCGAGAAGGTATTTATAATCTAAAATTCAAGGCTCTATCTCGCTCAGGAACCGAGATATTCGATAAAACGTAAATGAACAGTCGTAGACTATATTCGGGGATACAGAAAGGTATTTATAGTCCAAATTTCAAGGCTCTATCTCGCTCAGGAACCGAGATATTCGATAAAACGTAAATTTACACTTTTCTTTTTGATGTTGCAGCCGATCTAAAAGTCGTAGAATATTTTCGGGGATACAGAAAGTTGAGGAATTTCGAGAAGGTATTTATAGTCCAAATTTCAAGGCTCTATCTCGCTCAGGAACCGAGATATTCGATAAAACGTAAATGAACAGTCGTAGACTATATTCGGGGATACAGAAAGTTGAGGAATTTCGAAAAGGTATTTATAGTCCAAATTTCAAGTCTCTATCTCGCTCAGGAACCGAGATATTCGATAAAACGTAAATGAACAGTCGTAGACTATATTCGGGGATACAGAAAGGTATTTATAGTCCAAATTTCAAGGCTCTATCTCGCTCAGGAACCGAGATATTCGATAAAACGTAAATTTACACTTTTCTTTTTGATGTTGCAGCCGATCTAAAAGTCGTAGAATATTTTCGGGGATACAGAAAGTTGAGGAATTTCGAGAAGGTATTTATAGTCCAAATTTCAAGGCTCTATCTCGCTCAGGAACCGAGATATTCGATAAAACGTAAATGAACAGTCGTAGACTATATTCGGGGATACAGAAAGTTGAGGAATTTCGAAAAGGTATTTATAGTCCAAATTTCAAGTCTCTATCTCGCTCAGGAACCGAGATATTCGATAAAACGTAAATGAACAGTCGTAGACTATATTCGGGGATACAGAAAGGTATTTATAGTCCAAATTTCAAGGCTCTATCTCGCTCAGGAACCGAGATATTCGATAAAACGTAAATTTACACTTTTCTTTTTGATGTTGCAGCCGATCTAAAAGTCGTAGAATATTTTCGGGGATACAGAAAGTTGAGGAATTTCGAGAAGGTATTTATAGTCCAAATTTCAAGGCTCTATCTCGCTCAGGAACCGAGATATTCGATAAAACGTAAATGAACAGTCGTAGACTATATTCGGGGATACAGAAAGTTGAGGAATTTCGAAAAGGTATTTATAGTCCAAATTTCAAGGCTCTATCTCGCTCAGGAACCGAGATATTCGATAAAACGTAAATGAACAGTCGTAGACTATATTCGGGGATACAGAAAGGTATTTATAGTCCAAATTTCAAGGCTCTATCTCGCTCAGGAACCGAGATATTCGATAAAACGTAAATTTACACTTTTCTTTTTGATGTTGCAGCCGATCTAAAAGTCGTAGAATATTTTCGGGGATACAGAAAGTTGAGGAATTTCGAGAAGGTATTTATAGTCCAAATTTCAAGTCTCTATCTCGCTCAGGAACCGAGATATTCGATAAAACGTAAATGAACAGTCGTAGACTATATTCGGGGATACAGAAAGTTGAGGAATTTCGAAAAGGTATTTATAGTCCAAATTTCAAGGCTCTATCTCGCTCAGGAACCGAGATATTCGATAAAACGTAAATGAACAGTCGTAGACTATATTCGGGGATACAGAAAGGTATTTATAGTCCAAATTTCAAGGCTCTATCTCGCTCAGGAACCGAGATATTCGATAAAACGTAAATTTACACTTTTCTTTTTGATGTTGCAGCCGATCTAAAAGTCGTAGAATATTTTCGGGGATACAGAAAGTTGAGGAATTTCGAGAAGGTATTTATAGTCCAAATTTCAAGGCTCTATCTCGCTCAGGAACCGAGATATTCGATAAAACGTAAATGAACAGTCGTAGACTATATTCGGGGATACAGAAAGGTATTTATAGTCCAAATTTCAAGGCTCTATCTCGCTCAGGAACCGAGATATTCGATAAAACGTAAATTTACACTTTTCTTTTTGATGTTGCAGCCGATCTAAAAGTCGTAGAATATTTTCGGGGATACAGAAAGTTGAGGAATTTCGAGAAGGTATTTATAGTCCAAATTTCAAGTCTCTATCTCGCTCAGGAACCGAGATATTCGATAAAACGTAAATGAACAGTCGTAGACTATATTCGGGGATACAGAAAGTTGAGGAATTTCGAAAAGGTATTTATAGTCCAAATTTCAAGGCTCTATCTCGCTCAGGAACCGATATATTCGATAAAACGTAAATGAACAGTCGTAGACTATATTCGGGGATACAGAAAGGTATTTATAGTCCAAATTTCAAGGCTCTATCTCGCTCAGGAACCGAGATATTCGATAAAACGTAAATTTACACTTTTCTTTTTGATGTTGCAGCCGATCTAAAAGTCGTAGAATATTTTCGGGGATACAGAAAGTTGAGGAATTTCGAGAAGGTATTTATAGTCCAAATTTCAAGGCTCTATCTCGCTCAGGAACCGAGATATTCGATAAAACGTAAATGAACAGTCGTAGACTATATTCGGGGATACAGAAAGGTATTTATAGTCCAAATTTCAAGGCTCTATCTCGCTCAGGAACCGAGATATTCGATAAAACGTATATTTACACTTTTCTTTTTGTTGTTGCAGCCGATCTAAAAGTCGTAGAATATTTTCGGGGATACAGAAAGTTGAGGAATTTCGAGAAGGTATTTATAATCTAAATTTCAAGGCTCTATCTCGCTCAGGAACCGAGATATTCGATAAAACGTAAATGAACAGTCGTAGACTATATTCGGGGATACAGAAAGTTGAGGAATTTCGAAAAGGTATTTATAGTCCAAATTTCAAGGCTCTATCTCGCTCAGGAACCGAGATATTCGATAAAACGTAAATGAACAGTCGTAGACTATATTCGGGGATACAGAAAGGTATTTATAGTCCAAATTTCAAGGCTCTATCTCGCTCAGGAACCGAGATATTCGATAAAACGTAAATGAACAGTCGTAGACTATATTCGGGGATACAGAAAGGTATTTATAGTCCAAATTTCAAGGCTCTATCTCGCTCAGGAACCGAGATATTCGATAAAACGTAAATTTACACTTTTCTTTTTGATGTTGCAGCCGATCTAAAAGTCGTAGAATATTTTCGGGGATACAGAAAGTTGAGGAATTTCGAGAAGGTATTTATAGTCCAAATTTCAAGTCTCTATCTCGCTCAGGAACCGAGATATTCGATAAAACGTAAATGAACAGTCGTAGACTATATTCGGGGATACAGAAAGGTATTTATAGTCCAAATTTCAAGGCTCTATCTCGCTCAGGAACCGAGATATTCGATAAAACGTAAATTTACACTTTTCTTTTTGATGTTGCAGCCGATCTAAAAGTCGTAGAATATTTTCGGGGATACAGAAAGTTGAGGAATTTCGAGAAGGTATTTATAGTCCAAATTTCAAGGCTCTATCTCGCTCAGGAACCGAGATATTCGATAAAACGTAAATGAACAGTCGTAGACTATATTCGGGGATACAGAAAGTTGAGGAATTTCGAAAAGGTATTTATAGTCCAAATTTCAAGGCTCTATCTCGCTCAGGAACCGAGATATTCGATAAAACGTAAATGAACAGTCGTAGACTATATTCGGGGATACAGAAAGGTATTTATAGTCCAAATTTCAAGGCTCTATCTCGCTCAGGAACCGAGATATTCGATAAAACGTAAATTTACACTTTTCTTTTTGATGTTGCAGCCGATCTAAAAGTCGTAGAATATTTTCGGGGATACAGAAAGTTGAGGAATTTCGAGAAGGTATTTATAGTCCAAATTTCAAGGCTCTATCTCGCTCAGGAACCGAGATATTCGATAAAACGTAAATGAACAGTCGTAGACTATATTCGGGGATACAGAAAGTTGAGGAATTTCGAAAAGGTATTTATAGTCCAAATTTCAAGGCTCTATCTCGCTCAGGAACCGAGATATTCGATAAAACGTAAATGAACAGTCGTAGACTATATTCGGGGATACAGAAAGGTATTTATAGTCCAAATTTCAAGGCTCTATCTCGCTCAGGAACCGAGATATTCGATAAAACGTAAATTTACACTTTTCTTTTTGATGTTGCAGCCGATCTAAAAGTCGTAGAATATTTTCGGGGATACAGAAAGTTGAGGAATTTCGAGAAGGTATTTATAATCTAAAATTCAAGGCTCTATCTCGCTCAGGAACCGAGATATTCGATAAAACGTAAATGAACAGTCGTAGACTATATTCGGGGATACAGAAAGGTATTTATAGTCCAAATTTCAAGGCTCTATCTCGCTCAGGAACCGAGATATTCGATAAAACGTAAATTTACACTTTTCTTTTTGATGTTGCAGCCGATCTAAAAGTCGTAGAATATTTTCGGGGATACAGAAAGTTGAGGAATTTCGAGAAGGTATTTATAGTCCAAATTTCAAGGCTCTATCTCGCTCAGGAACCGAGATATTCGATAAAACGTAAATGAACAGTCGTAGACTATATTCGGGGATACAGAAAGTTGAGGAATTTCGAAAAGGTATTTATAGTCCAAATTTCAAGGCTCTATCTCGCTCAGGAACCGAGATATTCGATAAAACGTAAATGAACAGTCGTAGACTATATTCGGGGATACAGAAAGGTATTTATAGTCCAAATTTCAAGGCTCTATCTCGCTCAGGAACCGAGATATTCGATAAAACGTAAATTTACACTTTTCTTTTTGTTGTTGCAGCCGATCTAAAAGTCGTAGAATATTTTCGGGGATACAGAAAGTTGAGGAATTTCGAGAAGGTATTTATAATCTAAATTTCAAGGCTCTATCTCGCTCAGGAACCGAGATATTCGATAAAACGTAAATGAACAGTCGTAGACTATATTCGGGGATACAGAAAGTTGAGGAATTTCGAAAAGGTATTTATAGTCCAAATTTCAAGGCTCTATCTCGCTCAGGAACCGAGATATTCGATAAAACGTAAATGAACAGTCGTAGACTATATTCGGGGATACAGAAAGGTATTTATAGTCCAAATTTCAAGGCTCTATCTCGCTCAGGAACCGAGATATTCGATAAAACGTAAATGAACAGTCGTAGACTATATTCGGGGATACAGAAAGGTATTTATAGTCCAAATTTCAAGGCTCTATCTCGCTCAGGAACCGAGATATTCGATAAAACGTAAATTTACACTTTTCTTTTTGATGTTGCAGCCGATCTAAAAGTCGTAGAATATTTTCGGGGATACAGAAAGTTGAGGAATTTCGAGAAGGTATTTATAGTCCAAATTTCAAGTCTCTATCTCGCTCAGGAACCGAGATATTCGATAAAACGTAAATGAACAGTCGTAGACTATATTCGGGGATACAGAAAGGTATTTATAGTCCAAATTTCAAGGCTCTATCTCGCTCAGGAACCGAGATATTCGATAAAACGTAAATTTACACTTTTCTTTTTGATGTTGCAGCCGATCTAAAAGTCGTAGAATATTTTCGGGGATACAGAAAGTTGAGGAATTTCGAGAAGGTATTTATAGTCCAAATTTCAAGGCTCTATCTCGCTCAGGAACCGAGATATTCGATAAAACGTAAATGAACAGTCGTAGACTATATTCGGGGATACAGAAAGTTGAGGAATTTCGAAAAGGTATTTATAGTCCAAATTTCAAGGCTCTATCTCGCTCAGGAACCGAGATATTCGATAAAACGTAAATGAACAGTCGTAGACTATATTCGGGGATACAGAAAGGTATTTATAGTTCAAATTTCAAGGCTCTATCTCGCTCAGGAACCGAGATATTCGATAAAACGTAAATTTACACTTTTCTTTTTGATGTTGCAGCCGATCTAAAAGTCGTAGAATATTTTCGGGGATACAGAAAGTTGAGGAATTTCGAGAAGGTATTTATAGTCCAAATTTCAAGGCTCTATCTCGCTCAGGAACCGAGATATTCGATAAAACGTAAATGAACAGTCGTAGACTATATTCGGGGATACAGAAAGTTGAGGAATTTCGAAAAGGTATTTATAGTCCAAATTTCAAGGCTCTATCTCGCTCAGGAACCGAGATATTCGATAAAACGTAAATGAACAGTCGTAGACTATATTCGGGGATACAGAAAGTTGAGGAATTTCGAAAAGGTATTTATAGTCCAAATTTCAAGGCTCTATCTCGCTCAGGAACCGAGATATTCGATAAAACGTAAATGAACAGTCGTAGACTATATTCGGGGATACAGAAAGGTATTTATAGTCCAAATTTCAAGGCTCTATCTCGCTCAGGAACCGAGATATTCGATAAAACGTAAATGAACAGTCGTAGACTATATTCGGGGATACAGAAAGGTATTTATAGTCCAAATTTCAAGGCTCTATCTCGCTCAGGAACCGAGATATTCGATAAAACGTAAATTTACACTTTTCTTTTTGATGTTGCAGCCGATCTAAAAGTCGTAGAATATTTTCGGGGATACAGAAAGTTGAGGAATTTCGAGAAGGTATTTATAGTCCAAATTTCAAGTCTCTATCTCGCTCAGGAACCGAGATATTCGATAAAACGTAAATGAACAGTCGTAGACTATATTCGGGGATACAGAAAGGTATTTATAGTCCAAATTTCAAGGCTCTATCTCGCTCAGGAACCGAGATATTCGATAAAACGTAAATTTACACTTTTCTTTTTGATGTTGCAGCCGATCTAAAAGTCGTAGAATATTTTCGGGGATACAGAAAGTTGAGGAATTTCGAGAAGGTATTTATAGTCCAAATTTCAAGGCTCTATCTCGCTCAGGAACCGAGATATTCGATAAAACGTAAATGAACAGTCGTAGACTATATTCGGGGATACAGAAAGTTGAGGAATTTCGAAAAGGTATTTATAGTCCAAATTTCAAGGCTCTATCTCGCTCAGGAACCGAGATATTCGATAAAACGTAAATGAACAGTCGTAGACTATATTCGGGGATACAGAAAGGTATTTATAGTTCAAATTTCAAGGCTCTATCTCGCTCAGGAACCGAGATATTCGATAAAACGTAAATTTACACTTTTCTTTTTGATGTTGCAGCCGATCTAAAAGTCGTAGAATATTTTCGGGGATACAGAAAGTTGAGGAATTTCGAGAAGGTATTTATAGTCCAAATTTCAAGGCTCTATCTCGCTCAGGAACCGAGATATTCGATAAAACGTAAATGAACAGTCGTAGACTATATTCGGGGATACAGAAAGTTGAGGAATTTCGAAAAGGTATTTATAGTCCAAATTTCAAGGCTCTATCTCGCTCAGGAACCGAGATATTCGATAAAACGTAAATGAACAGTCGTAGACTATATTCGGGGATACAGAAAGTTGAGGAATTTCGAAAAGGTATTTATAGTCCAAATTTCAAGGCTCTATCTCGCTCAGGAACCGAGATATTCGATAAAACGTAAATGAACAGTCGTAGACTATATTCGGGGATACAGAAAGGTATTTATAGTCCAAATTTCAAGGCTCTATCTCGCTCAGGAACCGAGATATTCGATAAAACGTAAATTTACACTTTTCTTTTTGATGTTGCAGCCGATCTAAAAGTCGTAGAATATTTTCGGGGATACAGAAAGTTGAGGAATTTCGAAAAGGTATTTATAGTCCAAATTTCAAGGCTCTATCTCGCTCAGGAACCGAGATATTCGATAAAACGTAAATGAACAGTCGTAGACTATATTCGGGGATACAGAAAGGTATTTATAGTCCAAATTTCAAGGCTCTATCTCGCTCAGGAACCGAGATATTCGATAAAACGTAAATTTACACTTTTCTTTTTGATGTTGCAGCCGATCTAAAAGTCGTAGAATATTTTCGGGGATACAGAAAGTTGAGGAATTTCGAGAAGGTATTTATAATCTAAAATTCAAGGCTCTATCTCGCTCAGGAACCGAGATATTCGATAAAACGTAAATGAACAGTCGTAGACTATATTCGGGGATACAGAAAGGTATTTATAGTCCAAATTTCAAGGCTCTATCTCGCTCAGGAACCGAGATATTCGATAAAACGTAAATTTACACTTTTCTTTTTGATGTTGCAGCCGATCTAAAAGTCGTAGAATATTTTCGGGGATACAGAAAGTTGAGGAATTTCGAAAAGGTATTTATAGTCCAAATTTCAAGGCTCTATCTCGCTCAGGAACCGAGATTTTCGATAAAACGTAAATGAACAGTCGTAGACTATATTCGGGGATACAGAAAGGTATTTATAGTCCAAATTTCAAGGCTCTATCTCGCTCAGGAACCGAGATATTCGATAAAACGTAAATTTACACTTTTCTTTTTGATGTTGCAGCCGATCTAAAAGTCGTAGAATATTTTCGGGGATACAGAAAGTTGAGGAATTTCGAAAAGGTATTTATAGTCCAAATTTCAAGGCTCTATCTCGCTCAGGAACCGAGATATTCGATAAAACGTAAATGAACAGTCGTAGACTATATTCGGGGATACAGAAAGGTATTTATAGTCCAAATTTCAAGGCTCTATCTCGCTCAGGAACCGAGATATTCGATAAAACGTAAATTTACACTTTTCTTTTTGATGTTGCAGCCGATCTAAAAGTCGTAGAATATTTTCGGGGATACAGAAAGTTGAGGAATTTCGAGAAGGTATTTATAGTCCAAATTTCAAGGCTCTATCTCGCTCAGGAACCGAGATATTCGATAAAACGTAAATGAACAGTCGTAGACTATATTCGGGGATACAGAAAGGTATTTATAGTCCAAATTTCAAGGCTCTATCTCGCTCAGGAACCGAGATATTCGATAAAACGTAAATTTACACTTTTCTTTTTGTTGTTGCAGCCGATCTAAAAGTCGTAGAATATTTTCGGGGATACAGAAAGTTGAGGAATTTCGAGAAGGTATTTATAATCTAAATTTCAAGGCTCTATCTCGCTCAGGAACCGAGATATTCGATAAAACGTAAATGAACAGTCGTAGACTATATTCGGGGATACAGAAAGTTGAGGAATTTCGAAAAGGTATTTATAGTCCAAATTTCAAGGCTCTATCTCGCTCAGGAACCGAGATATTCGATAAAACGTAAATGAACAGTCGTAGACTATATTCGGGGATACAGAAAGGTATTTATAGTCCAAATTTCAAGGCTCTATCTCGCTCAGGAACCGAGATATTCGATAAAACGTAAATGAACAGTCGTAGACTATATTCGGGGATACAGAAAGGTATTTATAGTCCAAATTTCAAGGCTCTATCTCGCTCAGGAACCGAGATATTCGATAAAACGTAAATTTACACTTTTCTTTTTGATGTTGCAGCCGATCTAAAAGTCGTAGAATATTTTCGGGGATACAGAAAGTTGAGGAATTTCGAGAAGGTATTTATAGTCCAAATTTCAAGTCTCTATCTCGCTCAGGAACCGAGATATTCGATAAAACGTAAATGAACAGTCGTAGACTATATTCGGGGATACAGAAAGGTATTTATAGTCCAAATTTCAAGGCTCTATCTCGCTCAGGAACCGAGATATTCGATAAAACGTAAATTTACACTTTTCTTTTTGATGTTGCAGCCGATCTAAAAGTCGTAGAATATTTTCGGGGATACAGAAAGTTGAGGAATTTCGAGAAGGTATTTATAGTCCGAATTTCAAGGCTCTATCTCGCTCAGGAACCGAGATATTCGATAAAACGTAAATGAACAGTCGTAGACTATATTCGGGGATACAGAAAGTTGAGGAATTTCGAAAAGGTATTTATAGTCCAAATTTCAAGGCTCTATCTCGCTCAGGAACCGAGATATTCGATAAAACGTAAATGAACAGTCGTAGACTATATTCGGGGATACAGAAAGGTATTTATAGTCCAAATTTCAAGGCTCTATCTCGCTCAGGAACCGAGATATTCGATAAAACGTAAATTTACACTTTTCTTTTTGATGTTGCAGCCGATCTAAAAGTCGTAGAATATTTTCGGGGATACAGAAAGTTGAGGAATTTCGAGAAGGTATTTATAGTCCAAATTTCAAGTCTCTATCTCGCTCAGGAACCGAGATATTCGATAAAACGTAAATGAACAGTCGTAGACTATATTCGGGGATACAGAAAGTTGAGGAATTTCGAAAAGGTATTTATAGTCCAAATTTCAAGGCTCTATCTCGCTCAGGAACCGAGATATTCGATAAAACGTAAATGAACAGTCGTAGACTATATTCGGGGATACAGAAAGGTATTTATAGTCCAAATTTCAAGGCTCTATCTCGCTCAGGAACCGAGATATTCGATAAAACGTAAATTTACACTTTTCTTTTTGATGTTGCAGCCGATCTAAAAGTCGTAGAATATTTTCGGGGATACAGAAAGTTGAGGAATTTTGAGAAGGTATTTATAGTCCAAATTTCAAGGCTCTATCTCGCTCAGGAACCGAGATATTCGATAAAACGTAAATGAACAGTCGTAGACTATATTCGGGGATACAGAAAGTTGAGGAATTTCGAAAAGGTATTTATAGTCCAAATTTCAAGGCTCTATCTCGCTCAGGAACCGAGATATTCGATAAAACGTAAATGAACAGTCGTAGACTATATTCGGGGATACAGAAAGGTATTTATAGTCCAAATTTCAAGGCTCTATCTCGCTCAGGAACCGAGATATTCGATAAAACGTAAATTTACACTTTTCTTTTTGTTGTTGCAGCCGATCTAAAAGTCGTAGAATATTTTCGGGGATACAGAAAGTTGAGGAATTTCGAGAAGGTATTTATAATCTAAATTTCAAGGCTCTATCTCGCTCAGGAACCGAGATATTCGATAAAACGTAAATGAACAGTCGTAGACTATATTCGGGGATACAGAAAGTTGAGGAATTTCGAAAAGGTATTTATAGTCCAAATTTCAAGGCTCTATCTCGCTCAGGAACCGAGATATTCGATAAAACGTAAATGAACAGTCGTAGACTATATTCGGGGATACAGAAAGGTATTTATAGTCCAAATTTCAAGGCTCTATCTCGCTCAGGAACCGAGATATTCGATAAAACGTAAATTTACACTTTTCTTTTTGATGTTGCAGCCGATCCAAAAGTCGTAGAATATTTTCGGGGATACAGAAAGTTGAGGAATTTCGAGAAGGTATTTATAGTCCAAATTTCAAGGCTCTATCTCGCTCAGGAACCGATATATTCGATAAAACGTAAATGAACAGTCGTAGACTATATTCGGGGATACAGAAAGTTGAGGAATTTCGAGAAGGTATTTATAGTCCAAATTTCAAGGCTCTATCTCGCTCAGGAACCGAGATATTCGATAAAACGTAAATGAACAGTCGTAGACTATATTCGGGGATACAGAAAGGTATTTATTGTCCAAATTTCAAGGCTCTATCTCGCTCAGGAACCGAGATATTCGATAAAACGTAAATTTACACTTTTCTTTTTGATGTTGCAGCCGATCTAAAAGTCGTAGAATATTTTCGGGGATACAGAAAGTTGAGGAATTTCGAGAAGGTATTTATAGTCCAAATTTCAAGGCTCTATCTCGCTCAGGAACCGAGATATTCAATAAAACGTAAATGAACAGTCGTAGACTATATTCGGGGATACAGAAAGGTATTTATAGTCCAAATTTCAAGGCTCTATCTCGCTCAGGAACCGAGATATTCGATAAAACGTAAATTTACACTTTTCTTTTTGATGTTGCAGCCGATCTAAAAGTCGTAGAATATTTTCGGGGATACAGAAAGTTGAGGAATTTCGAGAAGGTATTTATAGTCCAAATTTCAAGGCTCTATCTCGCTCAGGAACCGATATATTCGATAAAACGTAAATGAACAGTCGTAGACTATATTCGGGGATACAGAAAGTTGAGGAATTTCGAGAAGGTATTTATAGTCAAAATTTCAAGGCTCTATCTCGCTCAGGAACCGAGATATTCGATAAAACGTAAATGAACAGTCGTAGACTATATTCGGGGATACAGAAAGGTATTTATAGTCCAAATTTCAAGGCTCTATCTCGCTCAGGAACCGAGATATTCGATAAAACGTAAATTTACACTTTTCTTTTTGATGTTGCAGCCGATCTAAAAGTCGTAGAATATTTTCGGGGATACAGAAAGTTGAGGAATTTCGAGAAGGTATTTATAGTCCAAATTTCAAGGCTCTATCTCGCTCAGGAACCGAGATATTCGATAAAACGTAAATTTACACTTTTCTTTTTGATGTTGCAGCCGATCTAAAAGTCGTAGAATATTTTCGGGGATACAGAAAGTTGAGGAATTTTGAGAAGGTATTTATAGTCCAAATTTCAAGGCTCTATCTCGCTCAGGAACCGAGATATTCGATAAAACGTAAATGAACAGTCGTAGACTATATTCGGGGATACAGAAAGTTGAGGAATTTCGAAAAGGTATTTATAGTCCAAATTTCAAGGCTCTATCTCGCTCAGGAACCGAGATATTCAATAAAACGTAAATGAACAGTCGTAGACTATATTCGGGGATACAGAAAGGTATTTATAGTCCAAATTTCAAGGCTCTATCTCGCTCAGGAACCGAGATATTCGATAAAACGTAAATTTACACTTTTCTTTTTGATGTTGCAGCCGATCTAAAAGTCGTAGAATATTTTCGGGGATACAGAAAGTTGAGGAATTTTGAAAAGGTATTTATAGTCCAAATTTCAAGGCTCTATCTCGCTCAGGAACCGAGATATTCGATAAAACGTAAATGAACAGTCGTAGACTATATTCGGGGATACAGAAAGGTATTTATAGTCCAAATTTCAAGGCTCTATCTCGCTCAGGAACCGAGATATTCGATAAAACGTAAATTTACACTTTTCTTTTTGATGTTGCAGCCGATCTAAAAGTCGTAGAATATTTTCGGGGATACAGAAAGTTGAGGAATTTCGAGAAGGTATTTATAGTCCAAATTTCAAGGCTCTATCTCGCTCAGGAACCGAGATATTCGATAAAACGTAAATGAACAGTCGTAGACTATATTCGGGGATACAGAAAGTTGAGGAATTTCGAGAAGGTATTTATAGTCCAAATTTCAAGGCTCTATCTCGCTCAGGAACCGAGATATTCGATAAAACGTAAATGAACAGTCGTAGACTATATTCGGGGATACAGAAAGTTGAGGAATTTCGAAAAGGTATTTATAGTCCAAATTTCAAGGCTCTATCTCGCTCAGGAACCGAGATATTCGATAAAACGTAAATGAACAGTCGTAGACTATATTCGGGGATACAGAAAGGTATTTATAGTCCAAATTTCAAGGCTCTATCTCGCTCAGGAACCGAGATATTCGATAAAACGTAAATTTACACTTTTCTTTTTGATGTTGCAGCCGATCTAAAAGTCGTAGAATATTTTCGGGGATACAGAAAGTTGAGGAATTTCGAGAAGGTATTTATAGTCCAAATTTCAAGGCTCTATCTCGCTCAGGAACCGAGATATTCGATAAAACGTAAATTTACACTTTTCTTTTTGATGTTGCAGCCGATCTAAAAGTCGTAGAATATTTTCGGGGATACAGAAAGTTGAGGAATTTCGAGAAGGTATTTATAGTCCAAATTTCAAGGCTCTATCTCGCTCAGGAACCGAGATATTCGATAAAACGTAAATGAACAGTCGTAGACTATATTCGGGGATACAGAAAGTTGAGGAATTTCGAAAAGGTATTTATAGTCCAAATTTCAAGGCTCTATCTCGCTCAGGAACCGAGATATTCGATAAAACGTAAATGAACAGTCGTAGACTATATTCGGGGATACAGAAAGGTATTTATAGTCCAAATTTCAAGGCTCTATCTCGCTCAGGAACCGAGATATTCGATAAAACGTAAATTTACACTTTTCTTTTTGATGTTGCAGCCGATCTAAAAGTCGTAGAATATTTTCGGGGATACAGAAAGTTGAGGAATTTCGAGAAGGTATTTATAGTCCAAATTTCAAGGCTCTATCTCGCTCAGGAGCCGAGATATTCGATAAAACGTAAATTTACACTTTTCTTTTTGATGTTGCAGCCGATCTAAAAGTCGTAGAATATTTTCGGGGATACAGAAAGTTGAGGAATTTCGAGAAGGTATTTATAGTCCAAATTTCAAGGCTCTATCTCGCTCAGGAACCGAGATATTCGATAAAACGTAAATGAACAGTCGTAGACTATATTCGGGGATACAGAAAGTTGAGGAATTTCGAAAAGGTATTTATAGTCCAAATTTCAAGGCTCTATCTCGCTCAGGAACCGAGATATTCAATAAAACGTAAATGAACAGTCGTAGACTATATTCGGGGATACAGAAAGGTATTTATAGTCCAAATTTCAAGGCTCTATCTCGCTCAGGAACCGAGATATTCGATAAAACGTAAATTTACACTTTTCTTTTTGATGTTGCAGCCGATCTAAAAGTCGTAGAATATTTTCGGGGATACAGAAAGTTGAGGAATTTCGAGAAGGTATTTATAGTCCAAATTTCAAGGCTCTATCTCGCTCAGGAACCGATATATTCGATAAAACGTAAATGAACAGTCGTAGACTATATTCGGGGATACAGAAAGTTGAGGAATTTCGAGAAGGTATTTATAGTCCAAATTTCAAGGCTCTATCTCGCTCAGGAACCGAGATATTCGATAAAACGTAAATGAACAGTCGTAGACTATATTCGGGGATACAGAAAGGTATTTATAGTCCAAATTTCAAGGCTCTATCTCGCTCAGGAACCGAGATATTCGATAAAACGTAAATTTACACTTTTCTTTTTGATGTTGCAGCCGATCTAAAAGTCGTAGAATATTTTCGGGGATACAGAAAGTTGAGGAATTTCGAGAAGGTATTTATAGTCCAAATTTCAAGGCTCTATCTCGCTCAGGAACCGAGATATTCGATAAAACGTAAATTTACACTTTTCTTTTTGATGTTGCAGCCGATCTAAAAGTCGTAGAATATTTTCGGGGATACAGAAAGTTGAGGAATTTTGAGAAGGTATTTATAGTCCAAATTTCAAGGCTCTATCTCGCTCAGGAACCGAGATATTCGATAAAACGTAAATGAACAGTCGTAGACTATATTCGGGGATACAGAAAGTTGAGGAATTTCGAAAAGGTATTTATAGTCCAAATTTCAAGGCTCTATCTCGCTCAGGAACCGAGATATTCAATAAAACGTAAATGAACAGTCGTAGACTATATTCGGGGATACAGAAAGGTATTTATAGTCCAAATTTCAAGGCTCTATCTCGCTCAGGAACCGAGATATTCGATAAAACGTAAATTTACACTTTTCTTTTTGATGTTGCAGCCGATCTAAAAGTCGTAGAATATTTTCGGGGATACAGAAAGTTGAGGAATTTTGAAAAGGTATTTATAGTCCAAATTTCAAGGCTCTATCTCGCTCAGGAACCGAGATATTCGATAAAACGTAAATGAACAGTCGTAGACTATATTCGGGGATACAGAAAGTTGAGGAATTTCGAAAAGGTATTTATAGTCCAAATTTCAAGGCTCTATCTCGCTCAGGAACCGAGATATTCGATAAAACGTAAATGAACAGTCGTAGACTATATTCGGGGATACAGAAAGGTATTTATAGTCCAAATTTCAAGGCTCTATCTCGCTCAGGAACCGAGATATTCGATAAAACGTAAATTTACACTTTTCTTTTTGATGTTGCAGCCGATCTAAAAGTCGTAGAATATTTTCGGGGATACAGAAAGTTGAGGAATTTCGAGAAGGTATTTATAGTCCAAATTTCAAGGCTCTATCTCGCTCAGGAACCGATATATTCGATAAAACGTAAATGAACAGTCGTAGACTATATTCGGGGATACAGAAAGTTGAGGAATTTCGAGAAGGTATTTATAGTCCAAATTTCAAGGCTCTATCTCGCTCAGGAACCGAGATATTCGATAAAACGTAAATGAACAGTCGTAGACTATATTCGGGGATACAGAAAGTTGAGGAATTTCGAAAAGGTATTTATAGTCCAAATTTCAAGGCTCTATCTCGCTCAGGAACCGAGATATTCGATAAAACGTAAATGAACAGTCGTAGACTATATTCGGGGATACAGAAAGGTATTTATAGTCCAAATTTCAAGGCTCTATCTCGCTCAGGAACCGAGATATTCGATAAAACGTAAATTTACACTTTTCTTTTTGATGTTGCAGCCGATCTAAAAGTCGTAGAATATTTTCGGGGATACAGAAAGTTGAGGAATTTCGAGAAGGTATTTATAGTCCAAATTTCAAGGCTCTATCTCGCTCAGGAACCGAGATATTCGATAAAACGTAAATTTACACTTTTCTTTTTGATGTTGCAGCCGATCTAAAAGTCGTAGAATATTTTCGGGGATACAGAAAGTTGAGGAATTTCGAGAAGGTATTTATAGTCCAAATTTCAAGGCTCTATCTCGCTCAGGAACCGAGATATT